>JAOTOL010000907.1:0-77500 GCA_034440575.1 Imbricaverruca yamaguchii | reverse complement strand
TTTTAAATTAATATAAAAAAAAATTATAGATTAATGGTCTAAATTGGAAACCTTAAGTAATAAAATAATAACATTTTCAATGTAATTTTTACCATTTACTTTCTTTTTTTTTAAACAAAACCTATCTCTATATTGTAGATTTTTTCCTATGGACTAGGGTGTATAATTTATTTTTTTAGGGGTTTTTGTGTAGGTTTTAAAAATTTAGTTACAGATACTTTTTTTTTGTTTTCATATTGTAATGTTGAGTGGAATCAAGTTTGGGGTTTGTGAAGTTTTTTTTAAAAAATTGTTGTTTATTTTAATTAATCTTAACTTTTAAAAAAAATTATTATTTTTTTTATTTATTAGCAGGGGGGAGTTGTTTTATTTCCCCCTTTTTTGAAATTTTTTTTTTTTTTTTAATAGGGTTGGGTTTTTTTTTGTGAAAATGTTATATATATTTTATTATAGGATTCCGTTTTTTTTTGTTTTTCCCGCAACACCAGCAAAAAATTTCTCAGGTTCCTGCTCCCTTATTTGGCTTTATTTTCCTATATGATTGTAAACAACATCACTACCAATGAAATCAACATCATTTGTCAGATCCCATGTATCTGAACTATGGTGTACGGTCGGCAGATTGGTCATATCTTCCAATGTAAACACTGATTTGAACTGCTTGCTCAGCTCCTCAACCATCTCACTATCTTCACCCAATGTAGTCCCGTTTACTTCCAGTGGACCAATTGTGTTAGAAACTTTACTCAGCTTGTAGAAACTAAAGAACTTTTTACTGTCCCCATTACAGTTTCTAGCTAAATCCAGTTCCTTTGCTCGCTTTGTTGCTCTGGTTTTTTGCTTCACAGTGTCTCTAGCTTTTCGGTACGCCTTTAGATTAATGACATTTGAGGCTTCTTTAAAAACTCTAAATGCAGTTTTCTTAGCCCTAATTGCTTTTATCACGTCTGGTGTAAGCCATGCTGGCTTTCCTACCCTTCTTTTGCGTCTTTGCTTTTGGGGGACATGTCTAATCTGAGTTTCCTTTAAGTAAGATTTGAACTTTTCCCACATTTCACAGGCATTTAAATTGGAGAATTCTTCTTCCCATCTGATGGCACTTAAAGCCGCTCTCATGCCGTTAAAGTCTGCTTTGTTGAAATTTGGAACCTTTACCAAATTATCCTTGATAGTTTCCCCTACATGTGCCTTGAATCTAACTATGTTATGGTCACTTTTTCCCAGAGTTTCGCCTACAGTCAAGTCTTGAACCAAGTCACTTAAATCCGAGAATACAAGGTCCAAGAATGAACCATGCCTGGTAGGTTCCGATACAAACTGGTGTAAGAACAGGTCCACTTCAAGGCATTTCCTGAACATTTTGCATGATGGGGAGCCAACACCAGCATTTTCATAACCTTTTAGATTAAAGTCACCGAGAATAAGGCACTTCCTCTTAAAGTTTCTACTGATTTCCTCACAAATCACCTTGTCAAGCTCCAGTTGCTGAGAATGTGGCAGGGTTCCTGATCGGTAGAAAGCTCCTATCCTAAGAGTATTGCTGTTGCCTTTTCCCACAGTGACATCAAGCCAAATGGACTCCACAGACACATTTTTATCCCCACCCGCTACTTTTTGAGAACTGAATAAGCTATTCACATAGAGCATTACACCACCCCCTTTCAGAGAGAGAGAGAGAGAGAGAGAGAGAGGAGAGAGAGAGAGAGAGAGGGAGGGAGGGAGAGGGCGTACATAGAAAAACATCAGCTTTTCACTGTTTGGGGAGTTGGACCGACTCCTCGGGCGACAGGAGGTATACCAGATGGGGCTGCTGGTGAGCACGCGGTGCACCGAAGAGGCTGCTGGTGGTACACGGTGCACCTGAGGGAGGCTTGGGGCGACGATGGCGGCAGGCACGGCAAATGGCCGGACAGTCAGTACGGTGCTCGAGGTGGCGCTGGTCGGTGTCGGCGCCGCTGATCGCCGGCGTCTACGTCAGTACGAGCGCGCAGCATCGGCGGCAACTATGCGCGCGCGCCGTGGCAGTGGCGGTGCAGAGCCCGACGGCGGCGGTCCGTCCAGCCGGCGGCGCCTGGCGGCGGCACGTTGGCACAAACCAGCAGGGGCATCCTCTCAGCCGCAGGGTGGTTACTGTGCCAGGCAGCGGCAGAGGTGGTTGTGACACCGGTGGAGGGAAGTGCGGATCTCCCGGCATCAGACGGCCGGATCAGTGTCGGCGCCCCCGGCATCAGACGGCTGGATCAGTGTCGGCGCCCCCGGTGTGAGACGGCTGGATCAGTGTCGGCGCCCCCGGTGTCAAACGGCCGGATCAGTGTCGGCGCCCCCGGTGTGAGACGGCTGGATCAGTGTCGGCGCCCCCGGTGTCAGATGGCTGGATCAGTGCGGCGCCCCCGGTGTCAGACGGCTGGATCAGTGTCGGCGCCTTGGGTGCTGGGTGGCCGCGTCACTGCGCCGATGCATCGGTGTTGGTTGGGTGCGGCGGTTGTCCTGCCGCTGTTGGTGTCGCACGTGGCCATCCGAGCACGAGGTGACGACCGCGCCGAACACTCCGGATCACAGGCACACAATGGTGAGTCGAAAACAATGTCTTACAGGAACTCTAGCGGCATGCTATAGCGCCCTTGGGAGGTCGCATCCAGTCGGAGATGAAAACACGTCCACGATGCTACCTACAATCGGACAGAAAATGAACAGAAAATGAGCAGAAAATAAACTGACCGGGGCCGGAGCGGTTCTTCGCTTTAGATGAATTAACATGGTTTCTCAGAAATTATTTCTGAAAGAATTTCAATATCATCGGGACATCTTCATTTGAAAATGATTGCAATCAAATTCATATGTTTGTTTGCATTTCTTCCATGACGTATCATTGGAAAAGAAGAGCAATGTCCGAACTTCTAGAATAAAAGTGAAATATAAATTCCCTCCAAATTCCAAAACCGAACATACCAATTGCAGTTGTGAAGCTATACCACACGCGCCGATTTCTCAAGTGAGAATTTCAAGTGAGTGTCTTAAGTGAGAAATTCAAGCGTCAAGTGAGTCTTACGGGTGTATGTGTGCAGGCTATGATTCCATGGTCAAGTGCAGTCAGCGTCACATTCGGCACACCCGCTCCGTGGTGGATCCAGCTATCCCATCGGCGTCATCTTAGAATAACTAGGAAACGAAAAACAGCGGGGCGAAACTTGGTTCGCCTTCACTAATTTAATATTTCCTGCGGAAATTTAGTTCATGATGGGTGTAGCGTTGAAAACTTTCTTGGGTGCTAGATGACATTTTTGATGACCAAAACTGCCTCAAAAGGCATTTTGATCTTGTGTACACACCTTGGCCAAATAGTTGAGCTGCGGTGTGATTAGGGGCGGCCAAGTCAATGATTGAAGGGCCAGCGTTCTCACATGAGCGTATTCTAAGGGACACCAATGCAGGTTATATTGAATTGGCGAACTAGGTTAGGTTAATTGTGACATTTGATCACTCACTGGTATGTAATTCGGCAGTCTTACTGGAAGGCGCCATGCACCAATATTTGCATATTTGAACACTTCGGAAATTTAATGTCGTTGACCTAACGGTAGGTAAATTGTGGATACATTTTGCTATCATTTTGTTGTTTCTTCTTTGTAAATTGAATGCGTTTAATGGCACATGCCGTATAGTAGCACGCGTAATGGCACATGCGACGAGTTACACATTATGGGTACCAATAGCACCAAAGAATCGTTGCATGGGATGATGCTACGTCCCAGTCTCACTAGCATGGCCGAGCGAATACATCGAAGTCCAAATAGATGCTAGCAAACTGACGATTCAATCTGAAACAGATTGCAAGTACTTTGGAAAAACAAAGGTCTCCGAATTTGAATTTAGCGTGCCAAATTACCCGCATCTACTTCACAAGTTTAAAACGTACTGGAAGCTATGCGATGTCACTGAAGAGTAGTGACATTAGTCCCCATTCGGTTTAACCCACTGAAGGAGTTCCATGATTGTCTCCTATAGGAGACAATCATGGAATCATGAATCATGAAATGACATAGATGTCATTTGGATAGATATAGACCGCCGTGATTAAAGCAACGCAATAGTAAAAATCACCAGCATTTAGCAGACGCCTGTGTGGTGGCCCGGGGCAACCCATGTCCATTGCCCATAGGCTTCAGAACTTGGGAGAAAACAGCAGGCGCGGTATTTAGCTTCAGTTGCTTTTCAGTCTATGGTATAACATCGGCGGAAATCAATGCAAAATCTGCATTGGACATGGATAAAAATTCTTTATATTTGGATTTTTGTGCCAATTTTGATGGCTCTGATGGCACGAATACTAACCTGGAGTGAAATATTTCGTAAGCATTCTTCAAATCACACCCAAACCTAACAAAATGAAATTTTGCTTCTTCTATGACGCTAATGGACTGGATGGGCGCTACATGACCAATGTAATCGATGCGCCCTAAAGCCCTGATAGCTAACTGACGCTGAAAGTTTGATGTTGAGGTGAGTGGATACATCATTCCTCCCCTATCACGGCTCAGGTGCGCTTGCCGTACGCTATGTGGCAAGGTAAAACTACTTCATTTTGAGGTGTTTAACATTCTGACCCAATAGCATGTCTTTCGCCCGCCAATAGCGCATGGAAAATCTGCTTTCCTTGCCATTTTAACATTGGCCTGGTCTGAACTCAATCCTACGGCTGGTTCGCACCGTCCGACCGCAGCCGCCGGCTGTCGTACCGGTCACTGGCAGGCTGACACCCCGCCGGCTGACACCCCGCCGGTTGACACCCTGCCAGCTGACACCCTGCCAGCTGTCGTACCGGTCACTGGCAGGCTGACACCCCGCCGGCTGACACCCCGCCGGCTGACACCCTGCCAGCTGACACCCTGCCAGCTGTCGTACCGGTCACTGGCCGGCTGACACCCCGCCGGCTGACACCCTGCCAGCTGACACCCTGCCAGCTGACACCCTGCCAGCTGTCGTACCGGTCACTGGCCGGCTGACACCCCGCCGGCTGACACCCCGCCGGCTGACACCCTGCCAGCTGTCGTGCCGGTCACTGGCCGGCTGACACCCCGCCGGCTGACACCCCGCCGGCTGACACCCTGCCAGCTGACACCCTGCCAGCTGACACCCTGCCAGCTGTCGTACCGGTCACTGGCCGGCTGACACCCCGCCGGCTGACACCCCGCCGGCTGACACCCTGCCAGCTGACACCCTGCCAGCTGTCGTACCGGTCACTGGCCGGCTGACACCCTGCCAGCTGTCGTACCGGTCACTGGCCGGCTACTACCGCCGACTGACACACTGCCGGCTGACACCCCGCCGGCTGACACCCCGTAGGCTTACACCCTGTCTGCTGTCGTACCTGACAACAGAACGCCGCGAGGCCGACACAAAAGTTGACTTCAATCAACTTTTCTTGTTCGTGCCAAACGGCGCCGTTTCTCGTCTGACCCGGCCCTTGTCAATGCTTATTGGCAGCCGGTGACGTCATCTGGGCGCTGATTTGGGTTCGGCAGGTTATCACGCCAGCAAGAAATGGTACTTTTCCGCGTACGCTTCTGACTAACAAGTATACGTGAGAGGTATAAATTATATGTCATCTGAAAGCTTGTTTCATGGTACTTCGATAATCATGGTAGGCTTTTGCATGAACATGTTAGTTATTGTATAATATGGTGTTATTTAGACCCATGCCATATACATCGACACGATTTAATTGAAGTGGGCAGGCACCCGGTGTGGGTAACGCAGTTGGTAGCCCGCAGCTTTTTGTACGCGTCGGGGGAAGTTATTCTAATAAGCGACAGTGGATTAAGAGTAGCAGGGTAGGAAAGCTCCGCCATGAGCTAGGTTTTACATTTGTAGACGAGTGGAGCAGGTTTTATGCATCGTGGGTCCTCTATCAGAGGGATGGCCTGCACTTCTCTGAGAAGGGGGTCCATGTGTTAGGCAAAGTGTACGAGCATGTCCTTCAGGGAAACTAGGAAATTGGGTGGGGAGGGATGAAATTGCATTGCCAACTCAGAAATATTCCGATAGTGTCAGCCAAAACAATAGAACCTCAAAGTCTGGAAACAGGGACAGCAGCAGTTCAATGGGACAGAGTGATAGTTCATCTAGTGATAAAAGAACTCCTCAGTATGAAAAAGCCAAAGGTAGTTATGGAGCATTTGTTAAGTGTATGATGTTTAATGCTCAGAGTATCCGTTCCAAATTTGATGAGTTCAAGTGTTATGTTGCTGAGGAGGAACCAGATTTTGTTTGCATTATGGAGGCATGGTTCGGTGAAGGGTATTTTGGAGATAACTTACAGGACTATGAAATCCAGGGATACAATATATTTTCGTGCAATAGGGGTCCAGCAATGAAAGGGTGTAATGCTCTATATGAATAGCTTATTCAGTTCCCAAAAAGTAGCAGGTGGGGATAAAAATGTGTCTGTGGAGTCCATTTGGCTTGATGTCACTGTGGGAAAAGGCAACAGCAATACTCTTAGGATAGGAGCTTTCTACCGATCAGGAACCCTGCCACATTCTCAGCAACTGGAGCTTGCCAAGGTGATTTGTGAGGAAATCAGTAGAAACTTTAAGAGGAAGTACCTTATTCTTGGTCACTTTAATCTAAAAGGTTATGGAAATGCTGTTGTTGGCTCCCCATCATGCAAAATGTTTAGGAAATGCCTTGAAGAGGACCTGTTCTTACACCAGTTTGTATCGGACCCTACCAGGCATGGTTCATTCTTGGACCTTGTATTCTCGGATTCAAGTGATTTGGTTCAAGACTTGCCTGTAGGCCAAACTCTGGGAAAAAGTGACCATAACATAGTTAGATTCAGGGCACATGTAGGGGAAATTAGCAAGGATAATTTGGTAAAGGTTCCAAATTTCAACAGAGCAGACTTTGACTGCATGAGAGCGGCTTTAAGTGCCATCAGATGGGAAGAAGAATTCTCCAATTTAAATGCCTGTGAAATGTGGGAAAAGTTCAAATCTTACTTGAAGGAAATTCAGATTAGACATGTCCCCCAAAAGCAAAGACGCAAAAGAAGGGTAGGAAAGCCAGCATGGCTTACACCAGACTTGATAAAAGCAATTAAGGCTAAGAAAACTGCATTTAGAGTCTTTAGAGAAGCCTCAAATGTCGTTAATCTAAAGGCGTATCGAAAAGCTAGACACTGTGAAGCAAAAACCCAGAGCAGCAAAGCGAGCAAAAGAACTGGATTTAGCTAGAAACTGTAATGGAGACAGTAAAAAGTTTTTTAGTTTCTACAAGCTGAGTAAAGTTTCTAGCACAATTAGTCCACTGGAAGTAAACGGGACTACATTGGGTGAGGATAGTGAGATGGTTGAGGAGCTGAGCAAGCAGTTTAAATCAGTGTTTACATTGGAAGATATGACCAATCTGCCAACAGTACACCATAGTTCAGTGACATATGATCTGATAAATGATGTTTATTTCATTGAGAGTGATGTTGTTTACAATTATATCAGGAAAATAAAGCCAAACAAGGCAGGAGGACCCGATGATATTTATGCTAGGGTGTTGCGGGAAACTGTAAAGGAACTGGCATTTCCACTTAGTATAATATTTTGTAGATCAGTTTCACAAAATGAAATTCCAACCGATTGGAAAAGGGCAAATGTAGTTCCTATTTTCAAGAAAGAAGAAAGAGGGAAAGTTGAAAACTATAGGCCAGTAAGTCTCACATCCCTAGTCTGCAAGGTACTCGAATCAATTATCAAGGCTAGAATAGTTAGTTATCTGGAAGGTAGCAGATTGATTCAAGATGCTCAACATGGGCTTAGAAAAGGACGATCGTGTCTCACAAACCTCTTGGACCTTTTGAACTTCGCCACAGAACAATTTGATCAGGAAAATCAGTTTGATGTAGCATATCTTGACTTTAGTAAGGCCTTTGACAAGGTACCCCATAAACGGTTAATGATACAGCTTCAGTCCCATGGTATTGCAGTTAGCATCTTAATATGGATAGAGTTGTGGCTTTCAGATAGACAGCAAAGAGTGATGCTAAATGGTACAAAGTCATCATGGCAAAATGTTCTTAGTGGAGACCCCCAGGGGTCAGTACTGGGGCCACTACTGTTCATTATATTTGTAAATAACATTGAAAGTGGCCTAAGCAGTAAAGTTTTGAAATTTGCGGATGATTTGAAGGTCGTTAGGGCAATAACAGGTCAAGATGAGCATATCTCGCTGCAAAAAGACTTAGACGAACTTGTGAAGTGGTCCGAAGAATGTCAAATGAAATTTAATTTTGATAAGTGCAAAATCATGCATGTAGGTAAGCAGCATATGCAGGCTCCATACTTGATGGTTGGCCGGCCAAGTGCTATCAGTGACTCAACAGGAGAAGGATTTAGGTGCTATTCTAAACACAAAACTGGGGGCATCAGAACAGACCAAGGAAGCCAGGAAGAAGGCACTGAGAATGCTCGGGGCAATGAATAGGAATGTATCATACAGAAGTGAGGAAGTGATCAGGAAGCTTTACTGTGCATACGTCAGGCCACATTTGGAATACTGCATTCAAGCTTTGTTTCCCAGCTATGAAAAAGATTGTTGGCTTTTAGAGAGAGTACAAAAGAGGGCTACAAAATTGGTTAATGGCATAAGCAACCTGGCATATGAGGAAAGATTGAAGAAATTTAATATGTTTTCACTTAGATATAGAAGGCTGAGAGGAGATCTCATCGAGGTCTTTAAATTTGTCCATGGTCTAGAGAGGGGATACATTGGGGAAATGTTTGAATTGAACAGAAATGATTCAATTAGAGGTCATAAATTCACAATTAAAGTTAACCACAGCAGAACAAGGTTAAGGCAAACTTTCTTCACCAACAGGGTAGTAGAACACTGGAACCAGCTGCCAGAAAACATTGTCAGTAGCAGCACATTGAACATCTTTAAAAACAGCATAGACAACCATTATAAGAATAGAGGGCTTGCTTTTCAGTATGGGAGGGCTGATTGACAGATTTGGTGGGCAACTGGTTCAGTGTACAGAGTGCAACCAAGAAGGGCCCTTGTGGCTCATAGTTGCACTAATCTTTTATGTCTTCATGTCTTTATGTCTTAAGACATTGTTCACATGGGACGATCTTTTGCATAAGGAGAAGGGAAATACGTAGATATTCTGCAAGGCTGGGGCTCGGCCTCCTTAAATTGATGGTTTGGCACTTTTTATATTCAGCCAGGCATAGGAAGTATGTAACACGTCCACCGCTTATAGCAGTGTCCAGGTCCACAGTCCCTTCCTGACACCGGCGGCGGGCCATCGGGGGTGGGACAGGAGACAGGACTCCTGAATTTAATCATTTTGACCCTACGGCAGTGCGTCGCAAATATTGAGCTTAAAACGGTTGCCCTTCCCCCACCAGTACACGCCGACCAACATTAGTCCCTGCATCTCGGGCGTGCATATAATCACAGTACATGATTATCGAGGTGACAAAAGCAACAATTGTGCATGCTGCCGAACAGTCAAATGACTGGACCCGCGCTGGAGCCAGAGCGATGCCAGTTCTAAGCCCGGCTCCACGCCTCTCACGATGCACGGCGAACATACGTCACCAGGACTGCGACGAGCATTACTTTAACAGGAGCAGGCTTCGCTGAAATATTTCGGTGACAATCCTGAATTTTCTCGAGTGCCGGCGCAAAATAAAAAATCACGCTTTTCGTACCATCCAGGCTCGATTTAGATTCCGCAACAACTTGATGGAACCCGTAAGCGCCAAGACGGATTTTAGATGCCCGCACGAGGATTTCGGCTTGATTATTATACGTTGCGAGAGACTTAACGCGGAGCTTGGCAAAGTTGGGGAAGCATCTCCGTGTATCCCCCACCGTGGCTTTGCCCATGTTCGCACCCAGTTATTCGGCATTCTAAGCCGAAATAAATTTGCTGTGTCACTGACGCCATGTGAATCAAACTTCTGTCATGCATTGTTTGTTGTTTGTTTATTGGTTGGTTCACGACACATTTTATGCACATTCACGGCTAATGGCGCCGCCCACACTGTTTCGCCGGTGCGCCGCGGGATTGGGAAATGTCCTGAGTGGCGCTAGAGTCGAACCCGGGACCTTTGGTACCCATAGCCCGACACATTAACCACTCGGCCATCCCCGCCCCTCCGTCACGCATGCAATGACACAGTGGCAAAAGCAATTTCAATGCCAGATCAGCTCGGAAGCAACTCTAATAACGGCTTAATTTGTGGGCGGAATGGAAAATTACCCCGTAGTACCATACATGGTTTTATCTAAATGTGTTCTATTTTTAACTACAGGAAATATTTTCATTTTAAAATATGATTTCATTATTCGCTTCATGTAACCTAAAACGTCACACATTTTTTAGTACAGCACGACATAAATACGGCAACATAAGTTGTTAATCAATCAGACTTTAATACGAGGAGCATACATCTGGGGAAGACGAAACAGCCAGGATCGAGGAAGGCCCTTTCTCCCACTGCTCTTATTTCTCGGTTGTGTACTTTGTGGTGGAGGTGAATGTGCGCCCAAAATGTGCATTTTGGGCGCATCGACTGCGTTCGTCATTTTGCGCACATGAATATATATTCCGGCGCCCAACAGAGTGCGTATTAATACGATGTATCGCGGAAGCACAACACAAGACATATATTGGGGGAAGCAAACACATGAAGCAGAAAGAGCCTTGGGTTCCTTTACGACGCAATTAACTGCTAGGTCATATAGCGTCGCCAACTTCTCACGCTGATTGGTCGCGAGTGGACTCGGTAATTCCGCTGGTTGCGGGACTCGAACCCATACTCTTGGTTGGTTGGTTATTTGGGCTTAGGGGCGCAAGGACTGCTTCGGTCATACAGCTCCCAACCTATACTCTTTCAGTCAAGTGTCACCCTACCGACTGAGCTACCGCGGCTCCACCGAACGCATGACATAGGAGGTTATCGGTAGCAGGTGCAGATAAGCCACCTTACTTCATGATATTACATTGCGTCAATACATTACAAAGCCTAACATGACATTACGTACATAGATGGCACCTTATAAGATCTGACGAACTGGCAAGAATAGATGGAACATCCTCATCATGACCAGTCATTCACCAGCCCGAGACGAATAAATGTCCGGATCCTCGCAAGGCACTTAGTGATATTATATCTGTGGAAGTGAATCTGGGTTCCAACAGCTGGCGAAAACTTCCAATGACCTTTGGATGTCTGCTGAGATCATCGGGTTCTTGAGCATGGTGAACACAGAACGCTGCGTCCATCTCTATGAATGTTTGGAAGAATTCCTCGGTGGGAACAGTCAGGCCGCTAAGGCTCAGGATGCGAGTCCAGAGCGCTTCTCGTGGTTCATCTTCGGCATACGCAGATGGGCTCCCAGCAATCGGTCCGTTAGTTTCCTTCCGACTATGGACCCGGCCACGCATCACCCCACCCTCCACGTCACCACCACGAGTAACATTTAAACATTCTTTCAACTCACATCATCATCTGATGTGATTTGAAGAATGCTGATATTCAGTTATATGGGAAATGAAAAGGCTCAGCAAAATCAGCTGTTCAAGTGCATGTGCTGATTCTAGAAAAAAGTAATTTCACCAAGAAAATAATATTAATATCGTTCAAATAAGATTTTTCGAACACTAGGAAAAAACACTAAGTTTGACAATGACAGCCAGATCCCCCATCCCCCACGCCAGAACAATAACGTGAACGTGATTCGCCACGGAAATTGAAGATCCATTGTACCTTAATTACACCATTGCATCAACTGTGCACCATATATTAATTCACATAGTGACATGGAAACTCAGTTAATGGAAATACACATTTTGCATCCTAGGCTGAATCTTTCACCAGTACCCCATGTAGAAAGGGCTGACTATTATCCTGCTGGAATATCATGATGGAAGAGGTTAAATATAGCTATATATAAATATATGCATTCTTTTTTATAACTAAACCTGGTTTCGGATTTTCATGCATGATTGCCTATCCTGTCTTCTTCCCATCTTTCACTACTCCCAAATAGCCATGTTTTTCATTCCACACAGTTTATGGAAGAGTATTTTTAGGATACTGGGAAGATGTTGGTAGTAAGTTTTAAGAAGTCCAGTCCATAAATTTGTCTAAAAAATTGTCTTTATTGCGGCAGCTTATACATAAATACCAAGGTTTTTGGAAATTTGAGCATGGAATAGAAGCAACACAATGTTTTTCCTGAAAAAGAGGCAGGCTAGGTTTGGCTTGAGGAAGGCTTGTAGTGCTACCTCAACTAGCATTGTCGCATATATGATATCAAAGCTATTCAAGGGATGAGACTGGTTTGGATGCACTGTTCTTATATTTAACATTATCCTTCATTACCCATTACCGCACTCAAAGCAACAAATTTGGTATTACTTCACTTACCAAATGAAAAGCATGCATTTGTGCTAGAATCGAATAGCCATATCATCTTAATGACATCCAGAAACATGCATTTACAATTCTTTCTGGAACTGCCACCTCAACTAAAATGCATATCTTCTTCTGAAGGTACAATTGTAAAAACCTCGCATAGCAAAGCATAGCCTGCCGCAGCCTGGCCTCTTTTCAAAATAGAACATAAATTAGTTTCCAAAATTTCACGCAATAAATTCACATTCATCAATAATTTCATCCTCTAATTGAGGAAGTTGAAGAAATCTCTAACTTATCCTAACCTCATTTCAGGTTTACCTGGGTAAAAATGTGCAAAATGTTACTTCCAAACACTCAAAACTGCAATAATGAACACTTAAATCATAGCTCACATAGTACAGCTGAGAGTGGTCACATTTTATCCAAATTAATCTACTTTGCATTGTAAAGGCATGTCAAGAATTCAAAGATGAACCAAAATGCACAAATTTACCCTGAAAGTTAGAACACAGAAAACACTGGTTAGGCGCAATACTCAGCTTTGATTCTCCAGCAATCAGGCAACAAGGGCAAGCAGGGGTATCCAAACGAGTTCTGTTTCCAATACACCTGCATTTGGAGGCGTTCTGCATTGTGTTCAAAGTAAATAAAAAATGATGAGTTTGTAAACGATGGAAATTTATCTCCTCAAATATGAAGGACTGATCGAATAGTTCCACCTATTCTTTGTGTATGGAGAGCAAAGTAGGGGAAGAAGGGGGGGGGTCTGAACACTTAAGGCAGCATGAAACACATAGGTCTACTGCTGCTTCTGTATGGCTGAACCAGTGATAGTAATGTGTTTACCGGACTCAGAAATGAAAAAGCTATCCATATTCAAACAGTTCCTTCCAAGGAAAATCCGGTAACCACTTGCAATGAACAACTTCAGAACATGCAATTATTTTGTAGTGGTGTGCTGTATTGTGAACACAAAAATGTTCCTGTGCAGAATTAACTCACTGTAGCTGTCGTGGTACAAGGTAGCCAAGTAGCCACAAAAAATGCTGGTATTATTACAAAAATATTTTGTGCCATTTCCTATATTCCCAGGAGGCAAAACCCTTGGTAATCCTGAACCTTCATGATGTTCTTGGTTGTTTTTTCCTGTACCAAAAAAAAAGATGGAAAGGCCTGGTTAGGTGAATTATCTTTTTTTCCAAGTTCTTGATGCTTTTTTCTAGAAAATAGATTAGGCTGACTAATTTTAGGTTAGGTTACCTTGCAATTTCTAAAGCTTGAATTAATTAGTTCTTAGATATGACTTGTTTAAAAGCTGCCTTTGGTATTATTTTGCTTTTTAATGAAGATTAAGCTGATGCAATGTAAATGCATGGGTAAATCATATTTGTCATGTTAAGAGGTATGCATTCAATCATCTCTATCAAAACCTCGTTTGTGACCAAAAATACCAAATTGTGTGTTTGTTGGTACCAAAATGCATTCTTATTGCAAAGAAATGACAATACTTGCAAAACCCTCATGTCAACCATTTACCACTAAGATATAGTTGCAATAAGTTAAGGTCAGAGTTCAGAAAACTGGATTATTTGGGATCAGATTGGCTGACTGAAATGGTAGACTTATGAGCCACACTTTTAGAGATACCTAATATTTGTGTAAGAAATACAGAAAAATAATAATCTAATTGGCATATCAATTAGGTGCATTTACATCTTAACAAGTGTTTCCTTCTATTGATGAAGACAATGTGGGCTGAATATACAAATGCAATATTTGTATACATTTTCTCTGTTCTATCTTGTAAATTGTAAAGATGAATAAGGAGTCCCTGGACCATTTTTGGTCACAATGTTATTTTCCTGGTGTTTTCTGATGTCATTTCAATTAATTTGACAGCCCTTTCTTTGGGAAATAAAAAGTTCCCAATATATAAGCAATTCAGGCTAACATAGTTCTATCTCATAAATCAGGCCACAAAAAGAATATCAACACCATTGAAATGCATTTTTGTAAAACAAGAAAAGAAATTTGGCAATGCAGGTGCATGCTAAACATCAGATGGGAAACGGTTTTGGGTGTGGTAGTATATGATGAAAAATAGCATGCAACTATAATTAATGAAAAGTGATGTAACTTAATCTAGCCTGGCCTGCTCATGTTAGATGGTCTAAAACCGACCGATGTTCAATCACATAAAACACACCGATATTGGATTGCTTAAAGCCTACGGATGTTTGATTACTTAAATATGATATTAAATTGTGATTTCCAAAAAAATGGTAGATGAATACGTCAGCCTTCCTTAGCCGCCGGCTGCCAGCGACCGACGTGCAGACAACGGGTCAGGCGTGCACGTCCCAGTTTGCGGACCGCCGACAGGCCATTTCCATAGTGGCCAGATCAGGTCGCGAGTGGTGTAGTTGCTGTATTCACTCCCGAAGCCGTCCCCATCCGCTCCTGTGACGTCATTTGCGCGGGTGGTATCTCAGCTGAGACCACCATCAGTGGTCTGGGTACTAAGACTAAAGGGTACAACGGAACCTAGTAGGTTTTCTAGTTCCAGCCCAAGGGACGTATGCAGAAATGTGCTAGATGTATAGTATAATTTACCAGGATTTTGGTATATATGGTGACATCACGTAAACATTCCAAATCGTTTTAAAATCTGGCTGAGATTCAGCTGTGGCGCAGTGAAGACATGAGAATGTTGTTGTTTGGCATACGGTGCTTCTGATTGTTGGCTTGGGTATATGAGGCTAAGGAGTATTGTTTGGGTGCGTGGGTTATTGAACATGCTCTTAAGTTTAGTTAAGTTTAGTCATTTTCTGTGCAAATGCTCACTTTTCAGGTTGTATGCAAAATAACAACAACAAAAATGACTTATTTAGGTAGTAGAACATTCAATGAAATTTAGACAAACATGCAGCATGACTTAATCTTACCTATCCTAACCTCCATTTGGAGAAAAAGCTTTGCTACCTATGTCTTGGAATATTATCTTCAATGTGCAGTGGACACCAGATGAAAGCAACATACATGTTATAACGGATAAAACCATAGTTCAACACCCATTGCCCAGCATATGGAAACCATTACCTGGCACTAAAATGTAAGTATATTTGGCATGGCATGCGCCTCATTATCTGCTCTCTAGCCCTGTGCTACCTAATAAGAAGGTAAGGTGTTTTGTAGATTAAGTGGGAAGCATCTGATATGCAGGTTATAATTAATTTTTATAAAATATCAGTGTTTCAATACATGCATGTCAGAGTTGCTCCAGAGCTTTAAGGGCAACATTAATGTGCATTTTGATGAAAATATCCTCCTTTTCAACTATGATGCTTCTGTGAACTTAACTTGCTTATGAATTACCATGCATAATTAATGGGATTTTCTCACTGGAGTGCATATTCTTTAGAACATTATTTTTGCATGTTCACATCCTAGACCATAACTATTAGTAACTTAGGGTGCACTGTGTGCATCAGCTGGTTCACAAAGACATATGACCCCTAAAGGAAGCGGCACACCGAATGCACTTTGGAGAAAAAATTTGGCCAACTACAGTGCAGAGGATGCTATTAAGAAGAGGATTTGTGGCCATCCATGCCCAAAAAGATGAATAAAGCACTAAGCCAGAGCTTTTTCTGACAAGTAAGGTGTATTTTTTTTTCTGATAGCAAATAATGTCAGCATTTGGTACAAATACCTGGTTGTAATGCTGGAGCATAAACATATGTGTGATTTTCCCTTATTCCAAAATGGTGTCGATGCGCCCCTAAGCCCCAATAAACAAACAAACAAACAAAATGGTGTGGAAAAATGGAATGAAAAATGTCTGTGTACATTCCTAGCAATGTTATAGACCTCAGTACACTGAGTATTCAATTTCAGGTAAATTCCAAGTGAGGTTTTATCACTTCAGGGAGGGAGTTGGTCACCCTGTTGCATCACCCTGGGATACACTCATGGTCAGTGCTATCGACAGGCCTTCAAGCCTGGTGCATAGGAAAATTGAAGCTTTTTATCCAGATGTCTCCAAATGTTTGCTTGAAAAACCAAGGAATCAACAACGTAAACCTGCAGTGTTTTGAAGTTGTAGGAGGGACTGCTCCTACTGTTCGCAACACCTTCCCTTCCACAACAACAGGACCACCTATATTTCATGACCTGGATTTTGCATTGGAGGTCTAAGTAAGCCCCTTTCAGTGATTAATACTCTGGGTTCACACATCCCAGATAGAGTAGCGTGAACAGTGGCGTACCTAGTCTTTGCATGCGGGAGCAAACGGATTTCAAGGTGGCTCAAGCAAAACTCATAAAAATAGTCGCCGGATTTCGATCAGTATATTTCATAGGTTCCTATTGTTATCTTATACTGAGATAAACATGAACAGGTTGTCAACTTACGCCGCCACGGTAGCTCAGTTGGTCAGAGCGCTGGTATGCACTGGTCTCTCCTGGCATGGCAACACAGGGTTCGGGTCGCTTCACCCGCTCGCATTTAGCCCCCAGCCGGGATTGTCAGTTTGTTGGCAGCTGGCCCAATAAGGCCGGGGATGAGCTACCGGGCGGCCACGTCGGTGCATTTACGGCACGTTAAACTTTTGATCAAAATTCTGCCGTTGAACTGGAGTTCATGGATCAGGTGGTGGGGCCAGGGTTCACGCAACAAGCTCTGCTTAGGAATAGAACCCTGGTTCCTAAAACCACCCCGGCAACAACTTAGACCAAATATATCATAAGAAATTTAATTTGGAGCTGCAAGATATAGACATAAAGACATAAAAGATTAGTGCAACTATGAGCCACAAGGGCCCTTCTTGGTTGCACTCTGTACACTGAACCAGTTGCCCACCAAATCTGTCAATCAGCCCTCCTTGTAGTACTGAAAAGCAAGCCTTATTCTTATAATGATTGTCTATGCTGTTTTTAAAGATGTTCAATGTGCTGCTACTGACAATGTTTTCTGGCAGCTGGTTCCAGTGTTCTACTACCCTGTTGGTGAAGAAAGTCTGCCTTAACCTTGTTCTGCTGTGGTTAACTTTAATTTTGAATTTATGACCTCTGATTGCATCATTTCTGTTCAATTCAAACATTTCCCCAAGATATCCCCTCTCCAGACCATGGACAAATTTAAAGACCTCGATGAGATCTCCTCTCAGCCTTCTATATCTAAGTGAAAACATATTCAATTCCTTCAATCTTTCCTCATATGCCAGGTTGCTTATGGTATTAACCATTTGTGTAGCCCTCCTTTGTACTCTCTCTAAAAGCCAACAATCTTTTTCATAGCTAGGAGACCAAGCTTGGATGCAGTATTCCAAATGTGGCCTGACATATGCACAGCAAAGCTTCCTGATCACTTCCTCACTTCTGTATGATACATTCCTATTTATTGCCCCGAGCATTCTCAGTGCCTTCTTCCTGGCTTCCTTGGTCCGTTCTGATGCCCCCAGTTTTGTGTTTAGAATAACACCTAGATCCTTCTCCTGTTGAGTCACTGATAGCACTTGGCAACCCATCAAGTATGGAGCCATCATATGCTGCTTACCTACATGCATGATTTTGCACTTATCAAAATTAAATTTCATTTGCCATTCTTCGGTCCACTTCACAAGTTTGTCTAAGTCTTTTTGAGCGAGATATGCTCATCTTGACCTGTTATTGCCCTAAAGACCTTCAAATCATCCTGCAAATTTCAAAACTTTACTGCTTAGGCCACTTTCAATGTTATTTACAAATATAATGAACAGTAGTGGCCCCAGTACTGACCCCCTGGGGGACTCCACTAAGAACATTTTGCCATGATGACTTTGTGCCATTTAGCATCACTCTTTGCTGTCTATCTGAAAGCCACAACTCTATCAATTTTAAGATGCTACCTGCAATACCATGGGACTGAAGTTGTATAATTAACCGTTTATGGGGTACCTTGTCAAAGGCCTTACTAAAGTCAAGATATGCTACATCAACCTGATTTCCCTGATCAAATTGTTCTGTGGCGAAGTTAAAAAAGTCGAAGAGGTTTGTGAGACACGATCGTCCTTTTCTAAACCCATGTTGAGTATCTTGAATCAATCTGCTACTTTCCAGATAACTAACTAGTCTATCCTTGATAATTGATTCGAGTACCTTGCAGACTAGGGATGTGAGATTTACTGGACTATGGTTTTCAACTTTCCCTCTTTCTCCTTTCTTGAAAATAGTAACTACATTTGCCCTTTTCCAATCGGTTGGAATTTCATTTTGTGAAACTGATCTACAAAATATTATACTAAGTGGAAATGCCAGTTCCTTTTCAGTTTCCCGCAACACCCTAGCATAAATATCATCAGGTCCTGCTGCCTTGTTTGGCTTTATATTCCTGACATGATTGTAAACAACATCACTATCAATGAAATAAACATCATTTGTCAGATCCCATGTCACTGAACTATGGTGTACGGTCGGCAGATTGGTCATATCTTCCAATGTAAACACTGATTTAAACTGCTTGCTCAGCTCCTCAACCATCTCACTATCCTCACCCAATGTAGTCCCGTTTACTTCCAGTGGACCAATTGTGCTAGAAAGTTTACTCAGCTTGTAGAAACTAAAGAACTTATTACTGTCTCCATTACAGTTTCTAGCTAAATCCAGTTCTCTTGCTCGCTTTGCTGCTCTGGTTTTTTGCTTCACAGTGTCTCTAGCTTTTCGATACGCCTTTAGACTAATGACATTTGAGGCTTCTTCAAAGACTCTAAATGCAGTTTTCTTAGCCTTAATTGCTTTTATCAAGTCTGGTGTAAGCCATGCTGGTTTTCCTACCCTGCTATTGCGTCTTTGCTTTTGGGGACATGTCTAATCTGAATATCCTTCAAGTAAGATTCGAACTTTTCCCACATTTCACAGGCATTTAAATTGGAGAATTCTTCCTCCCATCTGATGGCACTTAAAGCCGCTCTCATGCAGTCAAAGTCTGCTCTGTTGAAATTTGGAACCTTTACCAAATTATCCTTGCTAATTTCCCCTACATGTGCCTTGAATCTAACTATGTTATGGTCACTTGTTCCCAGAGTTTGACCTACAGTCAAGTCTTGAACCAAGTCACTTAAATCCGAGAATACAAGGTCCAAGAATGAACCAGGCCTGGTAGGTTCCGATACAAACTGGTGTAAGAACAGGTCCTCTTCAAGGCATTTCCTAAACATTTTGCATGAAGGGGAGCCAACACCAGCATTTTCATAACCTTTTATATTAAATTCACCAAGAATAAGGCACTTCCTCTTAAAGTTTCTACTGATTTCCTCATAAATCACCTTGTCAAGCTCCTCAGCCAAGATGCCAAGATGTCAAACCCATCAGCATTGTTTCTATGTCAGTGGATTTCAACCTTCTCCCTCCTGTTAAATTGCTTCCGAATTTACCGGCAAGTTTTCATATATAAGACGCCCGGCATACACACACACACACACATACACACACACACACACACACACACACACACACACACACACATATATATATATATATATATATATATATTATTGTTATTATGAATATATCATATATTATCTGGTTGTAAAACTCATGAACTTAATGGGAAGCCGCACATCGATAGGTCACATGCTCCGTGGTACCCCTTGTTAATTAAAAGTCCAAATTATTTGGGGATGGAGCCGGCATTGAGGGGGCACTTGCCCCTGAAGAATATGACAAAGAACACCCCTGGTCTAAACGCACATGAATGAAAAAGGGATAACAATTCTGAAAACCAGCTGCACGTTCCGTATCTACACGTGGGTGATAAGGGCATGGTATTCCAATTAGCATCGGTACCTCCACCGGCAGCCTAAATGTAATGTTGGCGCATTTTCCTCGTCGGAGGGCTTCCACCTTCCTATGGGAGGCGCATGCCCCTAGTGTCCCCTCCCTTGTTTACGGCCCTGAACCGAGTGGGGAGGAATTATGCTGCAACAGTTATCTCTTACTTACTCCTACCCCTCCGTCCCGGCCGTTATCTTCAGTTGGCCTGTCCCATCATACTGCTACTATCCGTGGCACCGCGCGATTCCTGCGGCGCTCGACATGAATGTAGTCAGCGTGGATTCAACCATAAAGTCTTAGTACTAGGAAGAAATAAGTGTCATATTCGTGGACACATTTCTTCAAGCTTTCAAATGAACCTGATTTCGTCTAATTTTAGTAGTATTTAATATCGGAAATGTTGTGTGGAAAACGCGTAAGTTTGGCTGGAGCGCCTACGGGACTGAGCAATTATCCAGCCCAAGTGACGTCACCGGTTGCCAAACGATATTGGAGGGCCCCGATCAGTGGTAGCCTTTCCCGCTGGCGTGTTCTCCCTTCCCGCCCTGGTTCAGTACACAGGATCGAGTTCAAGCCGCGCTGCGACAGAGACGGTCACCACGTGTGCCCCAACCACTCGTCCATTACGGCTGCGATGCGAGTGATTAATGAACGCAGGCGAAGCCACAAGTGGATAATTCTTATATTGTTAGTTCATTTTTTTTCTCGCCAGCCACAGTTCCCTCACTGGACAGGCATGAGTTGCCCGGGAATTTTGGTACCTGTAGCTCTGAGCAAGTAGTCGACAATGTTTAGTAGTTTTGGCGCCACTGCGCGGCCATCGGTCGGCCACCCAGTTAAGTGTGCTGCTGCCGGCGTTACTTATGTTATCAGTTAGCGATACGTTCGTACTTGAAATACGTATGCACAAATACACGTGAAAGTTGTACTACGAATATATTCGTACGCGATATATTCGTATTCGGGGAGTTTTATGAACCACGCAAGAAGGACGCTACATCTGCAGTTGGATAGAAGGTGCTGTTTTTATGCAATCTTACAATTCGTGGCTTGTATTCACAAGGACATGTGCAGCAAGCCTCCTGCATACAGACATAGCGAACAGATTCCAGCAGCGGGCATGAGCAAACAGCCCCTGTCACACCAATCATTTCCAAAATTATTCACCAATATATGCAAACTGCATTAGCACCCACAAACCAAACGTGCAGATCCATTCATGTGTAGGCTTAGAGTTAACCTTAGTCAATATGGTTCCATACTTATGGACCGGGAAACAGATATTTGACAAAAAAGTATACAAGTTGTAAAGCCGCGCATTTGCAGTGCCTTTTGCGGCCTACCCATGGTGCAGATTGCTTTTGTACCCTTAATTCACGAGATACATACATACATATATATATATATATATATATATATACAAATACATAAATATATGTTATGTCGGCTGTCTGAGGACTCTCCATCCGAAGGGGGCCTACAACAGAGTATGGAGCCTCTTGCTCCCGGCATATGAGTGCAGGGAGGGAAGATGGGGCATGCCCCCCACCCCTTTCGCTTAAATCTGAGAATACCATGATAATCTGAGAATCTGAGAATACCAGACTTGAATTATCAAGTCTTGTGTAAGCCATGCTGACTTTCCTACACTTCTTTTGCGTCTTTGCTTTTGGGGGACATGTCTAATCTGAATTTCCTTCAAATAAGTTTTGAACTTTTCCCACATTTCACAGGCATTTAAAATGGAGAATTCTTCTTCCCATCTGATGGCACTTAAAGCCGCTCTCATGCAGTCAAAGTCTGCTCTGTTGAAGTTACGAACCTTTACCAAATTATCCTTAATAATTTCCACTACATGTGCCTTGAATCTAACTATGTTATGGTCACTTCTTACAAGAGTTTTCCTACAGTCAAGTCTTGAACCAAGGCACTTAAATCCGAGAAAACAAGGTCCAAGAATGAGCCATGCCTGGTAGGTTCCGTTACAAACTGATATAAGAACAGGTCCTCTTCAAGGCATTTCCTAAGCATCATCGCACTTTCTCTGAAAGTTTCTACCGATTTCCTCACAAATCACCTTATCAAGCTCCAGTTGCTGAGGATGTGGCAGAGTTCCTGATCGGTAGAAAGCTCCTGTCATCAGTTTGTTGTTTTCCCTTTTCCCACAGCGACATCAAGCCAAGTGGAATCCACAGACACATTGTTCACCCCATCTGCTACTTTTTGAGACCTAAATATGCCATTTACATAGAGCATTACACCACCCCCTTTCACTGCTGGACCCCTATTGCAAGAAAACGTGTATCTCTGGATCTCATAGTCCTGCAAGTTATCCACAAATTACCCCTCACTGCCCATGCCTCCGCAATGCAAACAAAATATTGTTCCTCCTCAGCAACATAACACCTGAACTCGTCAAATTTTGATTGAATACTCTGAGCATTAAGCATCATATACTTAACACATGTTCCATAACCATCTTTGGTTTTTTTTTCATGCTGAGGAGCTCTTTCATCACTGGATGAACTACCACTCTGCCTCCTTGAATTACTGCTATCTCTATTTCCTGACTTTGGGGTTCTATTGACTTGGCTGTCGCTATTGGCATATCCCTGAGATGGCAATGCAGCTTCATCCCTCCCCACCCCATTACCTAGTTTCCCTGAAGGACATGCTCATGCACTTGGTCTAACACATGCACCCCCTCCTCGGAGAAGTGTAGGCCATCCCTTTGATAGAGGTCCCATGATCCATAAAACCTGCACCACTTGTCAACAAAGGTGAAACCTAACTCAGTGCAGAGCTTACCTACCCTGGGATTGGCTGCCAGTGCCCTGGAGCTCCACTCGGTGGAAGCTCCAGCCCTAGGAAAAATTGCAGTTACAATGACTCTCCTATTGTTATCCTTCAGGGTGGCCAGAAGGGCCCTGTAGTCCTGCAGCAGCTCCTCACTCCTAGCAGGACCTACGTGATCACTGGTGGCCTGTGCCACCACTGGCACCAGGTCCTTGACCTTGGCACCAGGCCTGGTGATGCACCTCCTGTCCCTCCTACCTTTAAAGGATACGTTATCTAAATGTCGCACACGAGAATCACCTACAACCAGCACTGCATCCTTACTATTACTATCCTGGGGGCAGGATAGTGCCTGGAACCTATTCGATGTTGATATGCCTGCTTGCTGGGGAGTTCGACTCGGCTTCCTTCCGCTCCTACCATCTGCCACCTGCCACTCACTGGTCCTTTGTTTAGGTTTGTGTGTCCAAATCCTCCACACCCTGACCTCATGCCACTGCCCCTCTTGTGACTTACCAGAACTAGCCCTCCTCCGTTTACTAGTAGCACTCTCCTCTAGAGATATCCCAGCCACCTCCACAGTAGGAGAAGTCTCAGCTACGTGGTGACCTGTGACCACCTGGGCATAGGATGTCCATGCTGTCTGGGTCGGATGCCACCCCTGCGTGACGGGGATGGGCGACAGGTGTGGCATCGTGTACAGGACCGCTGCCACGGGTCAGACGCTACCCCTGCGTGACGGGAATGGGCTGGCAAAGGCTGGCAGATGTGCTCGCAGCTTCTGTCGCAACTCGCACCGGTGCATATGTGGCACATGTGGCATATGGGGTTTCCTGTGCGGTTCATTGACGTGACCCTGAGGTAGTTACTAATCTGAATAATGATCGGGCCCCTGCAGTTGCTTGCTGTCGGCGGTTTGTCGTTCGTGTGCTGTGACCGGCACGTAACTTCCGACCTCCCCTTTGGGGCGGTAGTGACCGAAGACAGGTGAGACAGCGTACTTTATCAGCGCCCATCAGAAGTGGCTCTTCAGAGGCAGCCTGTTACGGACTTGTCCGTCAAGAGTGGCCCACCTCCTCCGTCTCCCCCTGCTGATGAGGTCAATTCGGAAGGCGTCCACAGGAGTGCCGCAAGCGTATTACACGCCATGTAGCCAGCCAGCATTGTCATTTGGCCAGGACGCCGCTGCCGTTCGGATCCGGTGGCTGAGGGTATGTGCTGTCAGGGGACCGGCAGCGGCCGTAGTTGCCGTATGTGGAGGTTGCGTGCAGCACAAGCTGGATTTATTACTTGGAGAAGCCTTTTGTGGCGAGCCTTTCTGAGTTGTGCAACAGGCATCTCGTTAGGATATCCAGCTGATGACAGGGGCGGGTCGGCAGCCACTCTAATGCCCGCCCAATTCCGATGACTTCAAAATGGCCGCGCAAAGATCGTTTATCGATTAGAGGTGGCGTGCTGGGCTAACTAGACCGTGTTCTTGTGAGCGAGCCACGGCATCGCGGTCGGCCGACTGCTTCACCGGCTCGTGTCCCGAGTTGATGCGTCCCATGTATCGATCGCAACCTGCCTGCGTCTGGGGACTTTTAGCAATCTGCTCCTACCTGAGGACGTTTAGTAGCCTGAATGCGTCTGTGGACTTCTAGCAACCTGCCTGCGTCCCCCTCGATTTTTTCAATCTTAGGCGTCTCTCCTGGTAATTTTTCAGTGGCACCCCTCGAAAGAACTGCCGCTCCTTCAAACAAGTGCCCCTCCGGAATAAAAATATATGTTTTCATCCCTGATTACAACATTGTTCTCCCGCGGTTACGGCCTCAGGCTGGTCATACAATCGTGAGCATTTACTTGTGGCTTCTCTCGCATGCTTGACAACCTTCAGTGAAACTCTAAGGAGAAAGCGGACGAATTGTGAAAAGATCTGTGTATGTTGTATATGTGTGGAAAAGCAATGTGGCAATGCAAATTAAAAACCAGCAATGGGACATCGTCCGAGCAGGCTTTGAAGGATTTCTTCGGGGACTTACTCGTCAAACAGGATACGAGTGTCTGTTATCAGAATCAGAGGCGCAGCCACGTTAGGCTTACCCTCCTTACAACCAAAAATACCATAGATCAAACGACAAATTATGCTATTTTCAACACGGAAACCCTACACTTTTTTTGGGCGGACACCCTCAAGGTAAATCCTTCTTACGCCACTGAGCACGATAGCTGCAGACAAAAAGGGATATGCTCCTCTTATACTATTATACTGTATCATTGTATAATCACCGGGCATTCGAAAGCATCAAAATGATTTCCATTTTTTACTTTACGATACCGTACAGGAAACCACGTGAGAATGACGCCCACTTGATGGCCATTGAGGCCATAGCGACGAAGCACGAGGACTTCGGAAAATTTAAACTAACATTTGACCTTGAGGTTTGATATTGCCATGCCCGGTTTCAAATGCTACTCTCGGTTCACCACGGGCTTGATACGGGATGTGGTAAGTTTGGACGAAGAAAAATGAGAGTCGATCGAAGAAATCGGCTTGACCTTTGACCTTTGAAGCCGGTTCGTTGTCTTCGCTTTCTGATGCTGCACAAGCCACTTGATGAAAATTGAAGCCATAGCGACAAAACGCGAAGAATTCTAAAACAAATTTCGATCATTCGAAAACTTTCAAAAAACGAAAAGAAAAAGTAACCTTCGACTTTAATCCGCGCCATCTCGAGGGGAGGTGGTCGTTGCCGACCCCCATCAGGTTTTCCGCGGATATTGAAAGAACGGCGCGCGACAGCGCACCGAAATTCGGTACACATATTCCCACATCAATTTGGCATGCTGTGTCAAAATTTTGAAGTCCGGTCATCTAGGGTCAACGAGTTAGTTAAGGTCAAGTGAGGTCACCAACAACTCCAACTAGTCATCACGCTTTAACAGATAAAGATATTTTAGTGAAACGTTCAACGTTTGCTTATGTTTAGGGATGTAACAAAACGTACGAAAGGATTTTTTCCGTTTTTGAGTACTCATAAATTTTGCGTATTTGCCTATTAGAGTTAAACTCGAAGATTCTGGCTGAAGTAAGCATTTTGTATTAGGGCAAGTTGACTTTGAACAACGTTTTCCAGTCCGCTCTACCCATTAGAAAAGGAAACTCAAAGAAAAATTGAAATGTAAAAATGTTGAAATTAAAAAAAGTTTGGGTGGCCAAAAATGTTATGGCCTGGTAAATTTCGCTTTCCTTTTCTGATTACAAATTTTTTTCTTCAAACCTCCCTCAAAATGAACCCCCCAGAGCCACAAGCATAATGTAAGTCGTGAAAATCTAGGCCCCTACTGACGTCACATTTTCGGGGGGCATTTTTGGGGGAGTGGTGTCTGGCCCTACTCATCGAGCGTATTCCGATGACACCTATTTCGTTTTCGTGCGACGCTTGGTTTGATGATTAGAGGGGGGTCTCTTTGGCCCCCCCCACGGGATGTGAGGATCTGACGGGAGAGCGGGCTATTTTCGACGTCCGGTTTTCGTCTTTACCGTTTATAAATTTGAAATTTTTGGGGACATTTTTAGGGGTCACTATCGACCTCCCCCACGAGACGGGGTATGGGGATCTGACAGAAGAGACAGGTTAATGTTAAACATTGCCATGTCCCGGCTTGAAATGTTTCTCGAGGATTCACCACGGGCCATCGCTTGATAGTGAATCTTGGTCACAAGGGAACGAAAAAACGCGAGGCGACGAAGAAATCAGCTTGACTTTCGACCGTCGAAATTATTTATAATTCTCAACTTTCTGATACATAGCAAGACAAATCGAATGACGCTCGTGTTCTTCATATTAGAGCCATAATGGCGAACGCGAGGCCATCGAAGAACTCCATCTAACTTTTGACATTGACATACCCCGGTTTAAAATGCTACTCAAGTGTTCGCCACGGGCTATCGCTTGGTGCCATATTTGGGTAGGTTTGGGCCATAACAAATGCCAGACGGCCGAAGAACCAGCTTGACCATTCATTTGTGAAATTACTTAGACTTATCAAGTTTCTGATATCGTACGGCACACCACGTCGAATGACACCCCAGGCCTTCGAAGAACTCAAATGAACCTTTGATCTTGAGGTCTAACCTTGACATGTTCCCGTTTGAAATGTTGCTCGAGGGTTGACCACGGGCTATCGCTTGATACGAAATTTGGAAAGCTTCGGGTGGAAACGAAGAATTATGATGCGACCGAAAAATGAGCTTGACCTGTGAACATTTAAATTAAATTAATTTGATTTCTGTATCGCCTGTTAGAATACCTCACGGACCGTCGAGTGATACCCATAATGTGGACATTGAAGCTATAACAACGAATCGCAAGGACTTCAGCAAACATAAACCTAACCTTTGACCTCGAGGTCTGACATTGACATGTTTCGGTTCAAAATGTCACTTGAGGGTTCCCACTGCCTCGCTTGGGCGGAAACGACGAAGTTCGAAACGACCGAAGAAATCAATTTAACATTTCACATATGAAATGAACTCGATTGATCAACATCTATATACCGCACAAGAAGCCATAGCAAATAGTGCCAATTTAGTGAAAATGTAAGCGATAGCAACCGAACGCGAGGCCATGGAATAATTAAAGCTAACCATACCTTGATGATTGACCTTGACATGTTCTGATTTGAAAGGTCACTCGATGGTTCACCACGAGCTGTCGCCTCATACCAGATTTTGGCAGGCTTTGGCGAAACGAGTAAAATGCCAGGCGACCGAAGAAACTGGTTTTTGTTGGATTAGACATTGATCGCTGAGGTGATCATGTGAGACCTATATAGTTGCTTCCAGCGTGTTGAGCGCAGGCAGAGGTATTTGTGGTAATTGTTTCAAACGACCGTAAACCCGTCGCACAATGTAAATACCATAAGTTTCTGGCCACGAATTCTGGCTACGAATTACGAATTGAGTTTCAACTCGTTGAATACTGATGCGAATACGACGCTAACTTAACGTACGCTTAAAGCTGCCGAAGATGCTCTTTCATGACCTTAACAACACCCAAGGACACCCAGAATCACATTTGTTCAAGATATTTCGATATATGCCCAGTGAAAGGCAGCTTGAGATGCATAAGATCTTGCAATAATGCATATTCGGCGCGTTGCAAAGCACAATTCTGCACCAAAGCAAAAACACAATATGACCTAGCTTTGTGTTTTTCACAAATGTTCTTGAAGCAGACATTTTTAGCGCACGCCAATTTACTGCCCATAGATTTTGTGAAGATAGATATTCTGTGAAGCCCGTTGATTGGCTAGATCGGCTGGTAATGCCTTTGGTGATAGTTTAGTATATATATATATTTTCCACTGTATAAATTAAGTATGGTTTTGCGGCAATCATGCGCAGGTATTCTAATATCTGGAGCTTGAGGGATACGAAAGAAATTGAATGGACAAATAACCGTTCTCCAAAATTTTTGGGGGACATGTCCCCAGCCCTCCCAGAGAGTACACCCATGTCGCACGATTATAACATTGATGTACATTACAGCCCTTTAACCTAGTTGAAAGAAATACTTAAATGAAACGTCAATCCTCCATACTTTGTGCACAATTTGTGGTCAAGAAGTGTCGTGATCAATGGCTTTGGACTGCATCCTTCATGCATGTTAGGTTTCAGAAATCGGACGTGTAACGTAAGTGAAGGATATTTGCAATGAATGCCACATTTGTTGTTAATCGCTTCTTACCGATCATGGGCGCTATCTGATCATCATGGTCGGTGCGCCCTCAAGCCCAAGTAACCAAGAAACAAACCAACGTATTGTTAGTCTGTACATTTTGTTATGTCCAATAGCCTTGCCATTGATCCTTTGCAGATTCATGACTGACCATCCTTCGAAGAATTCGAAGTGATGTATCCCGAACTACGAAGTGCACCAAGAGTAGAGATAAGGTAGATAAATGCATGTAGTGGCAAACTATTAGAAAATACAGCTTGCAACCTGAATGTTGAAGTGCAGTACAGCCAGTGATTACACGTTCATCGGCTGACATATAGTTGCTTTATTAGCCAATCTTCCATAATAATTGGAGAAAGGAAGCTTTCAATCGAAAGGTAGTTATTAAAACACTTGTTTTCATGAATGCTAAAGCAATAAGCAAGACAGAAACAGGATAAGTGACCATACAGAACGAGTTATGGTTTTAGCACATGAACCGTATTACGACTGACAAGACAGTATTGTGGAAATGCTCGTTTTGTCGAAATGAATCGAAATGAATGAATAAAAAACTGCAATGCAGTTTTTTCGGCTCTCTCGCCTTGATCGGCACACGTAACTATGCATTGATTGTGTACTTACGTTCAAAGTTGTTAAGCCCTACTATAATTGGCAGAAGTTTGGGAAATTTCAAATTATTTTTTTATTGTTTAAAATAAATTGTCATATTAATTGTCAAATTAATCACAATGCGGACCAAAACACGCGTTCAATTTGCCGTACTTATTATGCAACGTTGAAACATGACCATCGGGTTCATATTGCATGTCTTTCTCCACCTTACATGATTGTCGTAGCATCGGGTGAAAGTGCAATCTATGTAAGATTGCATGTTCACGCAAGCTTCTTTTTCAATTTGGTAAAGAGCCGTAAGTTACATCAATGCCTCTAGGCTGAGGAAGGATAGCAAATGCAATTATAAACAAACATAACTTATGTTCAAATTATTGGTTGCATTGCACTTAATTTGACAGCAAACAATTTGCCTTGTGGAATCAATTTTTATGAGTCGCGATGTGCTATATTTATATAGCTTAACATATTATTGTTAAAACAACCGTGTTTATCTAGGCTTCGAGGACGATCCCTAGAGAAAATAAAAATGTTAACATATTGGTCTCGATCGAGTTCAAATTGCTCACATAATAGGATAACCTTGGTGAAGCTTTGACGTTTCACACTTATAGCAAGATGAAAATATATCAGATGCATACACGACGCGCTACACAATATCGCGCATAGCTCCATGGTCTACCAGTTCAGTATCTTGCAACTTGTGCACTCGCACATTGCGCCGTGAGCTTCACGATACTTCACACACTGCCATGGTTGGTACGCAGATCGACGTGACACAACTTGTGCAAATATGCAGTATTTTTCACAGTCAACGACTTCTAGAAGCGTCATTACCAGTGCTTCGGTAGCCTTAATCACTTTCTTTTAACTAGGAAAGATAAAATGGACGACTGAAATGAACCTGTTCGCAAGAAATTCGAACATCGCATTTGTAGTGAAAATTTGGTTGCGGTTTGGACGGGTCAGACTTAGTTCAGCCAAATGTCTCTGAACTGTCGCCGCAGTCCAATTACCGACACACTTCCCATACGATGCCCCGTTGTTGGTATTGGCTTTACGACACGTCGACCATTGAGTCATGTAGTGCCGCCAATCTCTCACGCCGATTGGTCGCGGGCGAACAGTAGCGCCAGGCGAGACTCGAACCCACAACCTTTCGATTGTGGGACGGGCAACTTACCCCTAGACTACTCGTCCCCCCATACGATGCCCCACATTAGTATCAATCACAGTTTAAGTCAGTCTTGGTGATTAAAACAAATGCTCGCAAAATTATATTGTTTTTATATGGAGCTGCGCATCCATCCATTATATTTTAAAGGAGCGGATATGAAACAGCTTGGTGGCAAGCCGTGTCGCTCTCCCGTCAATGGGTGACAAGTGGTGCACTGCGGTTTGACTGTTGTTCCATTGGGACTCCCAATGGAAGCCCAAGGGTTATTTTGGTACAAAGAAAGAAGCATTTTCCGAGAAATATCCGACGCTACTTCGCCCAGGAAAAAAATGAATCTCTCAGATCGCTGAAAGCGTGGCTTCCGGTTTATAAAGTGCAATGGTGTTTCATTAACCGGTCTATGTTTTGACTGAGCATAAGAAAGAAATATTTCCGTGACTGCGCCCTATCAGCCAGCGTGTCAATATCTAAGCACCGATCCATTGCTTATTCCAGACTTTCCATGCAAGATCAGCTCATCCTCATGCTCAATTTCACTATTTCTTCATGCTCATTCCTCGTCCTCATACTCATGACCATTTATCCACTTTTCAATGGCACCCATGTTCAAAAAATATTTTGTTAAAAGGAAAAAGTACCTTATCATATTATTTCAAAGTTATCATCCCATAATACCTAATGTTAAACCATGCCACTTAATCCACTTTGGAAAACATGAAGCAAATCTGAACCAGAGTGGTTGAACATTAAATAAGTTTTTGTATGCATATTATTCACTAAAAAATTACCCTGCATGGAATATCATCAATGTCACATGGTCTTGGCAAGTGTTCCTTTCACTTGCGATAGAATACTTGCTCCTCTATCATCTTATCTAGTCATAAAACTATCTATATTTATTTGTCAAACTATGCTTCTTAATGGTTTGAGCTTTACCGCTCTAATTTCCTTTTTCCATTTTACTTTCCGATCATTCATTGTCCTTTTTTGTGTTTCCAATTCAATATTCATGCACAATTATTATACAAAGTTTTCCATTTCCAGATGTAATCACCATTTCCAGTTGGCTCTTTTCCTGAGCAATGAGTAGACTCAAACTTGAGGGAGCTACATAGGAGTTACTAGGGTATGATTTGGGTGATAAGTAAGATAAGTATAAGTACCCTCCTCATGAACATATATTGCCACAGTGTACATGTTATTCCTCACCCCAACCACTTAACTTGAATGCGGGGTTCTCAGTACTTCAGGTCAATTGAAGATCCATCAGGAATATATTTGATGATGTTATTAACTTTCTAGCAAGTTTTAAAGTTGATTGGTCAGTTATTTGTGCGTCAGAGACATGGTTGAAGAAAGATTAAGAACAATACTTTAGTATAAAAATTATAATGTCTACATCTAGTAGAAAAGAAGGTGAAGGTGGAGGTACAGTAATATATGCAAGTAATAGATTTCAGGCTAGGGAAAGAAAATACCTGGAGAGTGATCATTTTCAGACAAGTTTTCTGGAAATCAAGATGAAGTTGGGTGTACCGCCAAAAAGATTCCTTGTGGGGGAAATATATATACCTCCAAGCCTGAGCCATACTTTATTTATGGACTGCTTGGGAAAAATACTTGACTCATTGCAAATCACTCAATGTACATGCGTCATAGGAGGGGACTTCAATTATAATCTTTTGAAATATGCCTCTGATAAACCTACACTTAGTTTTATGAATATGTTAAATTGCTATGGATTTTTACCAACCATCTTGAAAGCAACCCGGGTTTGTGATAATTCTGATACCCTTTTAGATAATATATTTATAAATGGTGTTGATGTCTTGAACAATTCAGGAATTCTACTTCAATGATCTATCAGATAGTTTTGCGACAGTCTTTGATGGGAATAAAATCAGTGAACTAAATGATCACCTCATTAGTACCTTGGAAGCATTTCAAGATGGCATGAGGTCAGGGGGTGGAGGATTTGGAGACGCGAACCTAAGGAAAGGGTCAGTGAGTGGCAGGTGGCAGGTGGTAGGAGCGGGAGGAAGTGTAGCCGACCGGCCCAGCGGGCAGGCATAGTAACAACAAATATGTTCCAGGCATTGGATGACTGCCCCCAGGATAGCAGTAGTAAGGAGTCAGTGCTGGTCATAGGAGACTCTCGTGTGCGTCATTTAGAGCGGGTATTTTGTAAAGGTAGGAGGTACAGGAGGTGCATCACCAGGCCTGGTGCCAAGGTGAAGGACCTGGTACCTGCGGTGGCACAGGTCACCAGTAATCACCAGTTTAACACAGTCATAGTGCATGTAGGGGTAAATAACATAGGTCATACTAGGAGCGAGGAGCTTCTGCGGGAGTACAGGGCCCTTCTGGCCACCATGAAGGGCACCAATAGAGTGCTTGTAACAGGAATTTTGCCTAGGGCTAGAGCCTCCCCTGAGTGGAGCTCTAGGGCACTGGCAGCTAACACCAGGGTAGGAAAGCTCTGCCAGGAGCTAGGTTTTACATTTGTAGACGAGTGGAGCAGGTTTTATGCATCGTGGGACCTCTATCAGAGGGATGGCCTGCACTTTTCTGAGAAGGGGGTCCATGTGTTAGGCAAAGTATATGAGCATGTCCTTCAGGGAAACTAGGAAATGGGGTGGGGAGGGATGAAATTGCATTGCCAACTCAGGAATATTCCAATAGTGTCACCCAAGGCAATAGAACCTCAAAGTCTGCAAATAGGGACAGCAGCAACTCAAGGGGACAGAGTTATAGTTCATCTAGTGATAAAAGAACTCCTCAATATGAAAAAGCCAAAGGTGGTTATGGAGCATTTGTTAAGTGTATGATGTTTAATGCTCAGAGCATCCGTTCCAAATTTGATGAGTTCAAGTGTTATGTTGCTGAGGAGGAACTGGATTTTGTTTGCATTACGGAGGCATGGGTCAGTGAAGGATATTTTGGAGACAACTTACAGGACTATGAGATCCAGGGATACAATATGTTTTCGTGCAATAGGGGTCCAGCAATGAAAGGGGGTGGTGTAATGCTCTATGTGAATAGCTTATTCAGTTCTCAAAAAGTAGCAGGTGGGGATAAAAATGTGTCTGTGGAGTCCATTTGGCTTGATGTCACTGTGGGAAAAGGCAACAGCAATACTCTTAGGATAGGTGCTTTCTACCGATCAGGAACCCTGCCACATTCTCAGCAACTGGAGCTTGACAAGGTGATTTGTGAGGAAATCAGTAGAAACTTTAAGAGGAAGTGCCTTATTCTCGGTGACTTTAATCTAAAAGGTTATGAAAATGCTGGTGTTGGCTCCCCATCATGCAAAATGTTCAGGAAATGCCTTGAAGAGGATCTGTTCTTACACCAGTTTGTATCGGAACCTACCAGGCATGGTTCATTCTTGGACCTTGTATTCTCGGATTTAAGTGACTTGGTTCAAGGCTTGACTGTAGGCGAAACTCTGGGAAAAAGTGACCATAACATAGTTAGATTCAAGGCACATGTAGGGGAAATTATCAAGGATAATTTGGTAAAGGTTCCAAATTTCAACAGAGCAGACTTTAACGGCATGAGAGCGGCTTTAAGTGCCATCAGATGGGAAGAAGAATTCTCCAATTTAAATGCCTGTGAAATGTGGGAAAAGTTCAAATCTTACTTAAAGGAAACTCAGATTAGACATGTCCCCCAAAAGCAAAGACGCAAAAGAAGGGTAGGAAAGCCAGCATGGCTTACACCAGACGTGATAAAAGCAATTAGGGCTAAGAAAACTGCATTTAGAGTTTTTAAAGAAGCCTCAAATGTCATTAATCTAAAGGCGTATCGAAAAGCTAGAGACACTGTGAAGCAAAAAACCAGAGCAGCAAAGCGAGCAAAGGAACTGGATTTAGCTAGAAACTGTAATGGGGACAGTAAAAAGTTCTTTAGTTTCTACAAGATGAGTAAAGTTTCTAGCACAATTGGTCCACTGGAAGTAAACGGGACTACATTGGGTGAGGATAGTGAGATGGTTGAGGAGCTGAGCAAGCAGTTCAAATCAGTGTTTACATTGGAAGATATGACCAATCTGCCGACCGTACACCATAGTTCAGTTACATGGGATCTGACAAATGATGTTGATTTCATTGGTAGTGATGTTGTTTACAATCATATCAGGAAAATAAAGCCAAATAAGGCAGCAGGACCTGATGATATTTATGCTAGGGTGTTGCGGGAAAATGAAAAGGAACTGGCATTTCCACTTAGTATAATATTTTGTAGATCAGTTTCACATAATGAAATTCCAACCGATTGGAAAAGGGCAAATGTAGTTCCTATTTTCAAGAAAGGAGAAAGAGGGAAAGTTGAAAACTATAGGCCAATAAGTCTCACATCCCTAGTCTGCAAGGTACTCGAATCAATTATCAAGGATAGAATAGTTAGTTATCTGGAAGGTAGCAGATTGATTCAAGATACTCAACATGGATTTAGAAAAGGACGATCGTGTCTCACAAACCTCTTGGACTTTTTGAACTTCGCCACAGAACAATTTGATCAGGGAAATCAGGTTGATGTAGCATATCTTGACTTTAGTAAGGCCTTTGACAAGGTACCCCATAAACGGTTAATGATACAGCTTCAGTCCCATGGTATTGCAGGTAGCATCTTAAAATGGATAGAGTTGTGGCTTTCAGATAGACAGCAAAGAGTGATGCTAAATGGTACAAAGTCATCATGGCAAAATGTTCTTAGTGGAGTCCCCCAGGGGTCAGTACTAGGGCTATTACTGTTCATTATATTTGTAAATAACATTGAAAGTGGCCTAAGCAGTAAAGTTTTGAAATTTGCAGATGATTTGAAGGTCTTTAGGGCAATAACAGGTCAGGATGAGCATATCTCGCTGCAAAAAGACTTAGACGAACTTGTGAAGTGGTCCGAAGAATGGCAAATGAAATTTAACTTTGATAAGTGCAAAATCATGCATGTAGGTAAGCAGCATATGAAGGCTCCATACTTGATGGGTGGCCAAGTGCTATCAGTGACTCAACAGGAGAAGGATTTAGGTGTTATTCTAAACACAAAATTGGGGGCATCAGAACAGACCAAGGAAGCCAGGAAGAAGGCACTGAGAATGCTCGGGGCAATAAATAGGAATGTATCATACAGAAGTGAGGAAGTGATCAGGAAGCTTTACTGTGCATACGTCAGGCCACATTTGGAATACTGCATCCAAGCTTGGTCTCCTAGCTATGAAAAAGATTGTTGGCTTTTAGAGAGAGTACAAAAGAGGGCTACAAAAATGGTTAATGGCATAAGCAACCTGGCATATGAGGAAAGATTGAAGAAATTGAATATGTTTTCACTTAGATATAGAAAGCTGAGAGGAGATCTCATCGAGGTCTTTAAATTTGTCAATGGTCTGGAGAGGGGATACCTTGGGGAAATGTTTGAATTTAACAGAAATGATGCAATTAGAGGTCATAAATTCAAAATTAAAATTAACCACAGCAGAACAAGGTTAAGGCAAACTTTCTTCACCAACAGGGTAGTGGAACACTGGAACCAGCTGCCAGAAAACATCGTCAGTAGCAGCACATTGAACATCTTTAAAAACAGCATAGACAATCATTATAAGAATAGAGGGCTTGCTTTTCAGTATTACAGGGAGGGCTGATTGGCAGATTTGGTGGGCAACTGGTTCAGTGTACAGAGTGCAACCAAGAAGGGCCCTTGTGGCTCAGAGTTGCACTAATCTTTTATGTCTTTATGTCTTTATGAAACTAATGGTAATGAAGCATGCAGCAAACTATGAAGCAAACTTATGGCATACGAAACAGGTATTAAACAATTATATACAACTTTTACCCTCAGTAGAAGAAAACATCAAATTAGACCATGGGTAACCCCTGCACTTCTGTGTTCAATAAATACGAAAAATAAACTATATGCAAAATATATTAGGAATACAATTTTACTGAATGAAAATAAATACAAAATGTATAGGAACTTGCTTTGCAATGCGCTTAGGAATGCGAAACGATTATATTGCAAGAGTGCATTCCAGGATAGCAAAGATGACGGCAAAATACATGGAAGTATTTGAATGAAATTATAAGCAAGAATGAATTGCAAACAGTTCCAATGTGCTGTGTTGATAACTCTGGGGCTCCCTGTGTAAATGAACAAATACCTGATAAGTTCAATACTTTTTTCAACGATAGGTGGTGAGTTGGAAAAAGTACCTGCAACACACATCAGTTCACTATATTATCTTACACAGCCTAATTATACAAGCATTAGCAATATTCCTTCTGTTAATGATGCTCAAATTGAATACATTTTTAAGTATTTAAACCCTGTGGGTGAAGGTATGGATGAAATTTGCACACAAATTTGGTGGGAACATATAGAAGTATTTTGCAACATCTACCATATTTTTTGTCTTTGCCTGAACACTGCAATATTCCCTGATACATCAAAATCTTGAGTTATAATTCCTGTATATAAATAAAGGGAAAATAGTACATTTTCTAATTATAGGCCAATCCCTTTGCTACCAATATTTTCGAAAGTGCTGGAAAGATTAATACACCTTAGTGTATCATCATTTCTAAATTAAAATAATATCGTACATCCATTGCCATTTGGTTTCAGAAAAAACACAGCACATACATGGCAATTGCTTTGATGCATAACAAAGTAACTAAATCCCTTGTAAATGATCAATGAGTTTGTACCCTGTATCTGTATTTAAAAAAGCCTTTGAGACTGTCAGCATCAGTAGTTTGTTACAAAAACTGAATTTCATTGGCTTTAGGGGAAATATGTATGCACTATTAAACTCAAACCTATAAAATAGATCTAAAAGAACCAAGATACATGTCATGATCTTACAAATGAATTGTTTATCAAACATAGAGTTCTAAAGTGTCTGGGCATAGTTAATGCCCAATGTATTTACATCATGCTAGGTTTCCTAAATCAATAATTACCAGCACTTCTTTCTGATATGTTTCAACTTCATAAACAAGGTGGCCTCAGAGTTAGACAACACTTTCAAATGCGCTTTTCTGATATCAATTACAGGATGTTTTCATCACCATTTATTGTACCAAAAGCTTGGAACAAAATAATCTGCTCTCACTTCCACAGAATTGAAGATATACCTAGGAATAAAATCATTCTGAAGAAACACATCAGACAATACATTACTAAAAAAATAAGGACTTTTCAATGAATGTCAGCAATGGTAATGCGCTATGCTCGGTGATGTTATTCGGATATTTCCGTTTAAGAATCATGTTTTCTTTTCTTTCTTCTTCTTCATACTTGGTTCGTCCTTTCTAGTTTCTAGTGTAGTAATAGTTTAGCAGATGCATGTGCAATAGTATTGATTTTATATTATTTCCACAATAACACCTATAGCAGTTATTTTCCCTCGAAGACGTTTTTCCCTCGAAGGAACATGTTTTACTGATAGCTGGTGGCGGGATCTGTTTAGCAAGAAACAGGAGTGGGGAGTGGTGTGGCCTACCTTGATTTGCTTACCACGACCTACGTGTCACCCTTGGAATTTAGCGTAATTAGGTCGCACGCGTATGGAATGGCACTCCTGCCTACCTATTAATGGGTAGGGAATAAAAAAGTGTTCTAGACATAAAGACATAAAGACATAAAAAATTAGTGCAACTATGAGCCACAAGGGCCTTTCTTGGCTGCACTCTGCACACTGAACCAATCGCCCACCGAATTTGTCAATCAGCCTTTCCTGTAATACTGAAAAGAAAGCCCTCTATTCTTATAATGATTGTCTATGCTGTTTTTAAAGATGTTCAATGTTCTGCTACTGACAATGTTTTCTGGCAGCTTGTTCCAGTGTTTTACTACCCTGTTGGCTAAGAAAGTCTGCCTTAACCTTGTTCTGCTGTGGACAACTTTAATTTTGAATTTATGACCTGTAATTGCATCATTTCTGTTCAATTCAAACATTTCCCCAAGATATCCCCTCTCCAGACCATGGACAAATTTAAAGACCTCGATGAGATCTCCTCTCAGCCATAGTTATCTAAGTTGAAACATTAAATTTATTCAATCTTTCCTCATATGCCAGTTTGCTTATGCCATTAACCATTTTTGTAGCCCTCTTTTGTACTCTCCCTAAAAGCCAACAATCCTTTTCATAGCTAGGAGACCAAGCTTGGATGCAATATTCCAAATGTGGCCTGACATATGCACAGTAAAGCTTCCTGATGACTTCCTCACTTCTGTATGATACATTCCTATTTATTGCCCCGAGCATTCTCAGTGCCTTCTTCCTGGCTTCCTTGGTCTGTTCTGATGCCCCCAGTTTTGTGTTTAGAATAACACCTAAATCCTTCTCCTGTTGAGTCACTGATAGCACTTGGCCACTCATCAAGTATGGAGCCTTCATATGCTGCTTACCTATATGCATGATTTTGCACTTATCAAAATTAAATTTCATATGCCATTCTTCGGACCACTTCACAGGTTCGTCTAAGTCTTTTTGCAGCGAGATATACTCATCTTGACCTGTTATTGCCCAAAAGACCTAATCATTCGCAAATTCCAAAACTTTACTGCTTAGGCAACTTTCAATGTTATTTACAAATATAATGAACAGTAGTGGCCCCAGTACTGACCCCTGGGAGACTCCACTAAGAACATTTTGCCATGATGACTTTGTACCATTTAGCATCACTCTTTGCTGTCTATCTGAAAGCCACAACTCTATCCATTTTAAGATGCTACTTGTAATACCATGTGATTGAAGCTGTATCATTAACCGTTTATGGGGTACCTTGTGAAAGGCCTTACTAAAGTCAAGATATGCTACATCAACCTGATTTCCCTGATCGAATTGTTCTGTGGCGAAGTTAAAAAAGTCCAAGAGATTTGTGAGACACGATCGTCCTTTTCTAAACCCATGTTGAGTATCTTGAATCAATCTGCTACCTTCCAGATAACTAACTATTCTATCCTTGATAATTGATCCGAGTACCTTGCAGACTTGCAGACAGCCAGCAAGTCTCACATCAGGGATGTGAGACTTACTGGCCTATAGTTTTCAACTTTCCCTCTTTCTCCTTTCTTGAAAATAGGAACTACAATTGCCCTTTTCCAATCGGTTGGAATTTCATTTTGTGAAACTGATCTACAAAATATTATGCTAAGTGGAAATGCCAGTTCCTTTTCAGTTTCCCGCAACACCCTAGCATATATTTCATAAGGTCCTGCTGTCTTGTTTTGCTGTATTTTCCTGATATGATTGCAAACAACATCACAATCAATGAAATCAACATCATTTATCAGATCACATGTCACTGAACTATGGTGTACGGTCGGCAGATTGGTCATATCTTCCAATGTAAACACTGATTTAAACTGCTTGCTCAGCTCCTCAACCATATTACTATCATCACCCAAAGTAGTCCTGTTTACTTCCAGTGGACCAATTGTGCTAGAAACTTTACTCAGCTTGTAGAAACTAAAGAACTATATGGCTACATGTGTACATGTCTAATGTAAATATGGCTACATGTGTCCATTCTATAAAAGCATAGAACACCACAGAGAAGGTTTTAAGGAAGACCCAAACAATGGTTCTTGGCGAAATATACAAATCATAAGCCTGTCGGAAGCCCTGGAAATGCATCGGTTCATATACCAATTAGCCAAGTATATAACAAAACAAATGTTTATTCGTAAAATTCAACACGAATCATACAGAAAAACATATCAAATCTTACGTCTGTGCACCCATTATTAAATGCAATCATAGGCTATCACATTGCGAGATAACCAACATCCCCTTCCACTTTCTTTTCTCAACTTCCTGAGCAGTTGTCTTCCTACTGTGAGGAGAAACATGAACACAATCATGAGCTCAAAGACCACACCAAGCATCATCTGTTCATACCAGGCCTGGCCCTGGAATTGGGACCAATTCAACATACCAATACAAATTGGATGTATTGGCACCAGTGGCGTCACTATAGTTTGCGCTATTGCAGCGGGCCAAATCTACCACCATCGTTTGTAAGTCACCGGAATTCAACCCTAACTCACCCTCTCCTGTTTGAAGGCTTTTCTTTTGGTGACGTTTGTTAAGTCACTGGATAAATTGCACCCGTACAAATCACCTGAAAATGCAAAATGCTGTAATTTCAGCCATTCCAATTAATAAGCTCGGTCGCCAAAACGCCAACGTTCGTGCACGTGTACACCCCCTTGCGTATTCGTCGCATTTGCAAAACCTCGTGTGATTCTCCGATTTTTGCTATGCCTCCCACGTTTTGCTAATTGCTGCTACATGATAGTATTGTGCCATATTTGATGTGTGGAATGCTTCGTATGGGGTTTGGCTGGGCAAATTCGATTATTTCAGTTCGATAATTAGTTCTTTTCTTCCCACATTTTCCGATTGTTAAGAAATCCGAATACCCGCTGGACTTTGATACACCTCATCTCTTTGGTTAAATACGGTCCCATATTGGCTACCGTCCCGAAGGACTAGCTTCGTGCTCTTTTTGGACCCATTGCGATTTCTCCGTCGATGTGCTTTAGGGCTCCAGCCAAATTTCATCAGAGGCCCGGCACATTTTTTAGACCTCGGCTCTATTTTTTTGCACCAATAATATTTTCGAAGTACAGACGCGTTTCGTAAGTCAGATTATATTTAGTGACCGGTATTTTTGCTACCTTTTCAAAGGACGATCTTGTTGTGTAAGGATGCAGCCGGTTTTAAAGGCCCCCATGCAATCTCCTGGTCCCAGTGTGCTCCGAGGGCCTCCGCTGTGTTTTTTTTAGAGCTCCCGGTGTGTATTTAGAGCTGTAGCGCATGCTTTCAGGCCCTGCCACTTTTTGCGAAACTCGGCGCGCGTGGAGAGCCTTGTGCCTTTTTAGCATCCCGCTGTGCTATCAGAGTCCTGTGTTTATGTGGTGTTTCAGAGGCACATTTGTGTCACCTCAGCACGATTGTGGGGCTCCAGTATAAGTTGTCGGGGTTCCAGTGATACTTTTCGGGCCCAGGCGAGTAGCTCTGGTGGGATGCCGATTTTCTCGACTCGATGCAATTGTTTGGTGATTTCTTCTGAACTTTTTGAAGTCCGAGTCCCGGCCTGCTTTTCTGGACCTTGGCTGGTTTTTCCACCGCGAATTTTCGAGCTCCCGTACGCTTTTTCGGGGCTGTCAGTGATTTTTGTAATCATCTGGTGATATGTTTGGAGCTCCGGAACAATTTTCTTGGCTCGGACATGTATTTTTCGGAATTTCTCCTTATTTTGGACTGTTTTGGCGCATTTTTGTCGGGTGCCGATGCAATTTTTTTTTCGGGCCGTGATGTGCTTATTTATGGCCATCGATGCCAATTTTCAGTGGCCCCGAGGCGTAGTTTTCATGCCCCAACCAGAAGTTCGGGGACTACCGATGAAAATGTTTGGTCCCGAGCGCAATATTTGGAGGAGGGGCTCGACTCGAGTTCTCGGAGTCCGTGTTCTTAGCTTGGTCACAGAACGGTCTTCACAGCGTTCGGTCCTGGCGGCGAGGGTTTCCAATTTTTAGACACAGGAGGGTGGCGTGGCTATTATGCTTATATGTTAGAATAGCTAGACTCGGATTCGACAAGCCCATAGTACGACCATATCCATATGCTATAAAACATGTTTTGTAGCATATACAAGGTTTCAGCCAATCAACTTTCCATCTACTGCATGTGATAATCTGGGGGAGGGGAGGCTTGGCCCAGGTGGAATTTTAATGGTAGTTAAGAATGATTAAATGGAAGTTGAGCATTCCAATTTATGGATTCATGCCACCACATGTGGACATTTTGGCGTTACGTCCATGCCAATTAGTGGAAGCCATTAACTTTTAGTCTGATAACGAAACCGACTGAATGAAAGTGTGATGTGTATACGCCTCCACTTTCGGATTCCAACCAGCTCCAACTTTGTGTTTGACTCTGTCATCAGCCGTATGGAAGGTGATGCATCGATGTACTTATGAGTACCTCTGGAACACTACGTGCAGCTCGGACCAAGTGCCGAACTGCGCCGCAGGTGCGGATGCAGACATTTTGATTGAGGAGATGGGACTTTTTCTGGAGGGGCACTATTTCTCCGGACTTTTTATTTGAAGGGTGCTATCGGCTGTAACAACTTGAGCCGGGGAGGGGTTTAGTCGAACACCCTGAAGTGTCGTCACATCCATCGGGGAGGGGAACATGCCCCAGCTTCCTCTGGATCCGCCACTGCTGTGCTATGAGCTACGAACTGGCTAACCCGACGAATAATTATAAATTGTAACCATGCAACATGGTACGACATCCTCTGGTTAAAAGGGGCTCCCAGGCCTACTGCGAGATAGATGGTGCAGGATGTCGCCCTCCTAGTCCCATCGTCTGCTGCTGCTACCATTGGATAACCATTAGTATATGCGGTTGAAGGCATCTAGGGTTTCAACGATGGTTTCTGCCGCCTCCCTTCCTCTACCTGCCCAGTAATCGACGCGCTACCCCTCCCCCGGCCCCTGGAGCCGACCTCCTTCCGCTGATCAGCTCTAATCGATGGGCGGTGTGTTGATCGAGGCGGTTTGGATTCGGTGAACATCTACCCGGATCAGCAGGACGATGTTGGCCCTCTGGCCGATAGACTCCTACCAGGATCAGAAGGACGATGTTGGCCCTTAGGCTGATTTGTGATTAGCTAATGTTTCTTGAAGCAACCTGAGACCTACGCTCTGGATTCTTATATGCAAGAGTGAGGAGCATAAACATCACAGACGTTCCTCGAAATCCAAATCATTACGTAGCATCATTTTAAGTTATTTATGGACGTGTGCATACCTATTAGTACTGACGATATGTCGAAGTTTTGTTGGTTTGACGATACCAGCATAAAATGTAGCACACAGAGAGGCTACGGATCAATAATGCTTTTTAGATATAGGGTTTAACAAAATTGTACGATTTCGAAATAAGGACCACCTGGGTCAAGTTTATCAACACACTTCAGAATTATTTCCTTTTGAATCTTGTGCCACTCCATACGTAGGTAGCACATCTGTACACAATAGGTGATGTGGAGACGTGGTCTATCGCACATTAATTACAACTGAATATGATGCAAGTCAGAAGTAGATACAGCCTCTGTCCTCCAGAGATCTATATGGACCTTGAGAGGCGCCATCTCGATGTGTAGATTATAATGTAGATATATTGATTGTTGTCGGCAAACAACCAATCCTGCCAACACCTATTAGGTCAGCAATTGTCTTGTACCCTGCTCCCTGTATGGCATGTTTTGACTCAGCTGGACAGTGAAGCACCTCAGACGTGTCTTCCTGAGACAGAACACACTCAATCCAGCCAGCTTCTAGACGTTGTCTTCGCTAAATGATCACACTTTGGTCGAAGCGCCCTTCAACTCAAATACACTGTTTTGATATCCCGCGCTGAAGGGGATCCACCACCTTGTAATTTTTGCCATTGTGACACTGCTAAATGCAGAGCATGGTCAAAATCAGCGAAGATTTTTCCTTATTTTGTCTTATTTAAAGGCCAACATGAGATCTTGCTGGCTCAAAATAATATTAAAACTTCAAGTATTTTTATTACTAACGATATATCTGTTACAAATATCACCATGCCTTCATGCACAGATCGCCATACCTATCACAGTTAAAGATACCTATCACAGATCGCCATACGTCATACCCATAAGATGTTCGCTTTTTTTTCATTTGAGAAAATGGCTGGCATTAGGCTCATGGGACGAATCTGGACTGGCCCTAAAGCAAAAAAGAAAAAAAAATCCCAGGGCATTCTGCCTACCAAATTCCATGCTGGTATCATCAAACCCACAATTCTTCCAAATATTTCACATCTCCGCAGTACTATATATCTGTCTATCTATCCAGATATTCCTCTATCTATCTATCATCTATATATATATATATATCTATATATCTATATATATATACATATATATACATATATATACGTATATATATATATATATATATATATATATATGTATGCATCTATATATCTATGCATCTGTCAATCTATCCCTCTACCCATCAATCCATCAATCCATCAACCCATCAATCCATCAACCCATCAATACATCAATCCATCAATCCGTAAATTCATCAATCCATCAATCCATCAATCCATCAATCAATTCATCAATCCATCCATCAATATATCCATCAATCCATCCATCAATATATCCATCAGTCCATCCATATATCAATCAATCCATCCATATATCCATAAACCAATCAACCAATCAACCAACCAACCAGCTAACCAATCAATCAACCAACCAATCAATCAAGAAATAACTAAATAAATAAATAAATCAATCGATCACTCTATTTTTTTTTCTGGAGAACGCTGAAATATATATATATATATATATATATATATATATATATATATATATATATATATATATATATATATATGTATATATATATATATAGTGTGTGTGTGTGAGAGTATGTACGTGTATGTGTATGTATGCATTATCCTGGGTGAAGATCAAATGTTTTTCTTTTTCATTTGATGAACCTCTACATAATTGGCAAACCGTATGTTTTGTTCTACATAATCATTACTTGTATACAAATGTAACACGTTTGGTGATATGGTCCACATCGATGCAGAGCTTGCATTTTAACTTACTCAAAACGTTGCTTGCATATCATACATCACATGCTATGCAGCATAGGTATTCACTGGCATGCTATGCAGCCACACATGGGATGCAATGGTTGCATGATGAATTGCCCGAACTGAAAAGACGGCTTACCTTTCTATTTGGTATTCAATGAAAATGCTTGAGAAATATTACGAGTATTGATCTCGCCCATGACATTGGTGCCATTGGTTCGTGCACAGCTGCAGGAACGTCTTAGTAAGTAAGAAGTGGCGCCAATTATCTTTTTGAAGTCCATAGCTTTTCCGCAACTCCCACAGGATACGCACGTATAGTGATAATGGTTAGGGGTCTCGATAAGTGCGGTGGTAGGGATACCGCCAGTTCATATTCCCATGAGTTTGCGGGCAACATGACACACCACGTGGGTGTCGGTGAGGATACCACCAGTTCATACGCCCATGAGTTTGTGGGCAAGGCACGTCACGTGGGGGTCGGTGAGGATACCAGCAGTTCATACGCCTATGCCAACAAGGCACGTCACGTGGGGGTGGGTGAGGATACCACCAGTTTATACGCCCATGAGTTGGTGGGCTACAAGGCACAGGATGTGCCCATGACTAGCACACTAAGTAGGCCACTCATTAAACAGATGGTATTGATCACACCACGACGCACGAGTATGGAACCATTAGTACAGAGTCCTCAACGCCAGAGTATGGAAGCAGGCACCCATCCAATGACACGATAGTGCAAGCCGAATAGGCATATTGCCTATTCCATTAGTCCAATTACCGTGCGATTATCTTAGCACGATTCATGTCAGATGGTGTATTACACACCCACGCAAAAATTGAGGTTGCAAAAACATAACGCAATATTCCGGAAAGGTACTGCGACCGAAAGTTCGTGACATAACCCATCAATTAACATCCTCGGAAGTTTAGGACGCATAATTGAAGAGGATTCTGGTACCAGAATATTTCCACTCATCTTTACTTCTAGAGAACGCCGAAATATTTTGTTTTGACTATCGTGAGATACTTCCAAAAATCAATTCTATCGCATACTGGGCCGATGGACAAACACACACACACACACACACACACACACACACACACACACACACACACACACACACACACACACACACACACACACACACACACACACACACACACACACACACACACACACACACACACACACACACACACACACACACACACACACACACACACACACACACACACACACACACATATATATATATATATATATATATATATATATATATATATATATATATATATATATATATATATATATATATATATATATATATATACTATATATATATATATATATATATATATATATATATATATATATATATATATATATATATATATATATATATATATATATATATATATGTATTTATGAGAACGTCTGTACAAGATTCGTTCAAAATGTCACGAAATCGTTCGTGTGCCACCATAGTTCCTCAGTCGCAGGAACTTGGCATCAGACCCTCTACCATGGTCTCACATACCCTGATGGTATTTCTCGGAAGGATAAGAACTACGAACTTTTAAGTCATGCAGATAATAACCCATTCATGTTGGCTCAGAGGTGTGTCGAAAATTATGGCAATCTTCCGAATTCCCAAGATGGCAGAAACTAAGTACATTATGATGTGATGGAAACTGAAGAAGAAAATTCGGGACATTCCTGACAAAACCCGCCCACTTGGCCAAAGGCCCTTTTGATCAAATTAGAGGGTTAAACAAGTAGCGCCCGTTCATGAAAAGAAATGTAAAAAATGCACCAATTCCCAGAATGATCACCCCAGGCGTTTAGTAACTACAGACAAAGAAAAACAAATAACAGAATGGTGCTGGCGTCCTACCGTCACTTGGCGCCCTACCGTCTCGTAATTTGGTTATTAATTAACCCTTCAATTATTACAGTGCAGGCTGGCAGGCGATATTATTTTCATCAGCACATTATATATCGCCATCACTGGCGATATCTGACAGGGTAGAGTTAGTTGGAATGAGTGTACGGACATCACCTGCCATTTGTTTTCAGTCCTGGTATCGGGAGGACACTTCTCTGAGTGATATGAACCAAGGAACCTGTTTATTGCTCATGTTGTTGATCTACGAGGAATGGGGGCTGAACGGCCTTTATTGGCGATGCTTTTTTGTTGCTGTTGTCAATTGCCTGTCATCCTTGGGACGCCGGCTGTCAGGCCAGTAGACGGGACGAGACAACGACTAAGACGAACTGCGTACTGCTTATCGCTACATCTTTGTCCAAACAGCCCAATGTGGAGTCCAATTGGTTGTCCTCTCGGTTCGTTAATACGCTTTGTGTAATTTCACGGTTCATCGAATGGAGCCGGAAAATCGTAATCTTCACTGAATTCGGACGAAATGGGAGAGTATGCAAACCGACCGTTTTTATTGCTAAGACGACTCGGTTGCTGGTTATTTTCAACACTTGATTTTGAGCTGAAAGGTGCTTCAAAAGAAAGCACTTAATATACAAAGTGCATGGTGCAAAACAAGCAGCAAATAAAGTGAGTCATCATTATCACTTGTCATTCCTGCTGGAACCTCGGCCTTCCCACTGTTCATCTTATTGACTCTGACGAACCTACAGCATTTTCATGATACACCCCAGGAATTATCGTGGGATATCTGGTAATACTTGTGGGGTATTCCAATAAATAGTCACTACATGTGAAACAAATATTAAAACAGAACACATCTGAAAACTGAAAACATCTTAATCTAAGAACATTAACGTATTAAGTGCACATGGCAGTGAGCTAGAACAGAACAAGACATGAAATTAAAAGGAGAGGGAGGAGGGGTGGCATGCAAATTGAGGACCACTGTACTCGATTCTTTGCCGATGAAATCACCAGTGTGCCGCACAATGCCGCACAATTACGGTGATGTATATGCAACAATTATATTTGCTTACGTGACCCACGTTGTAATATTTAATCTGGGATCCGATCATATTATATGAGTTATGCATGAAGTAGACCTGGGCCTATGGTGTTGGATGCCTTTGGGTCACAAAACCCTGCACGGATTTTCTTATCTAATACAACCCAGCAGACAATCTATTTAACCTCCCTAGATGGCCAGAATCGCCTTCGCAACTGTACTGATACCGGCTCGTTGAAGGGAGGCTGACTCTTCGTCTCTCCAATCGTAAAACTATGATGCTTTTCATGCACCTGGTTGTGATGACATTAATCCATGGAGCAGCTATCCCTCGCCTCTGACCCTGATTGTGGGCGCATTGCAGGCTCCCAGGGTGGTCACTACGTTGGCGACCACTGTCAGACCGCGTGCAGTGCCATCTTGCAGCACGCCTTCTGTAATAGGACAAGCCACCGCTGCCAGTGCAGCATTCACTACCCGGTTATCATCGACTCGCGCTTCTGCGAAAAACGTGAGTATCCGCCGTTCGTCACAGCTCCCATCTACAGTTGATCACAGCTGTTACCGGCGCGGCGGTCGGTCACAGCTGCTGCCGACGGTCGGTCACAGCTGGTGCCTATGATCGGTCGCATCTACTGTCGACGGTCGGTCACAGCTGCTGCCTATGATCGGTCATAGCTGTTACGCCATGTTACACGTTACAGCTAACCGTAATATTATCGTAAGACATCGAATATCAGTCGCATATGACATTAAAGCTAATATTTGATTATTTGCAACGCATGTATGTGAGATAATTGATATAAAATAACAGTGCGTTGCCATTCATGTTCGAATTATAAATACAAATACAATGAGGAGCTTGTCAGTTAGTTAGATATTAGGGCTTTAGGGTGCATCGACTACATTGGGAGGAGCTTGCCAATGGCTACCTTTGTTCTAATTTTCAGGCAACTCTGATCAGTGAGACTTCGATAACCACTGAACTGTGACGCTGAATAACCTCTGCCTATGAAAACATTTTGTTAGCTTTTGCACTCGAAAATATTAGCTTGTCGGATACGCAATCATACCACATTTTCGAGCACATCTGAGTAATGCAACCGCACGGCTATCTAAGTTTAAAAAATCAATCAGAATGTAGATGTCATTACTTCGCCAGTTTCACCGAACATGGCCTCCGCGCCGAACGTTCATGTCGACGGCTGTGGTTCAGGAACCTGACCTCCTGTGACCGTTGCTTACTTACAGTTAGCGGGAACATATTACAGTCACTCGTAGTTGACTTCTCATTTCTCAGTTATTTCTGAACTTGCCAACACATGAGGAATTGTAGCTTTATGTAGTGCTGGAAATACTAACACAAAGTGTTGAAAGAGGAAGTAGCAACAATTACTTTACACACATTTTGTTTTACTTACTTTGGGAGTTGGATCCTCCGCTGAGAATTGCAGACGTGTGTCTTCTATTGCACGAGTGAATAGATATCATATAGGCCCATGGTAACATGCGTTTTTTTGGCATGACACCACTCGATGTCGTCCTGAAATGAATGGTAGCGGACGCACTTCAAAAACACGCTGCTGCAACACCTCTATTCCCGCTAAGTCTGTGCTTCACTGGCATTCTTTCCAGCACGGTTGGTGCCAGAACGAAGCGCTTCGTTCTCGGGAAGGCTCATATCTTCACAGCTCGCCACTGATTAAGGTCCGCGATGGGGACATCTGGCGACACAAAAGGGCGCGTTTCCGCGTGGCTGAAACTGGTGATGCCATACGTCGCCATTGAAGGCCAGACTTGGGGCGGCCAATTGTTATATCCGGGCCCCAGCTCCATCGTGACCCAGATCAGAATCGCGTGTGTATCCACGGGCCACAGACCAGGATCACATAGGTGTACCCAGGCCACAAACCAGGATCACATGGACGTACCCTGGCCCCAGGCCAGGATCACAATAGTGGACACGGGCTTCGTACTAAGATCATATTGTGGCCCCCGGGCCTCAGACCAGGATCACATGGGTGTTCCCGGGCATCAGACTAGGATTGCATGGGTGTACCCTAGCCATAAACCAGTACCACATTAATATTCCAGGAACATATGGGTGTATTCGGGCCACATACCAGGATCGCATCATATGTCAGTGTAATCGGGTGCAAGACCAGAATCATATGGGCATACCCGTGTCCTAGATCAGGATCTCATAATCTGAGAACAGGACCACATCAGTATGGTGTTAAATATTAGAGTCACATCGGCATAGCTGTTCTTCAGATCAGAATTACATGCGTATGGCCGTACCTTAGATCAAGATTACGTGCGCAAGCCCGTATACAGGCATGGAGACACATGCGTAAGACGAGCCCCAACAGAAAGCATAATTGCATGCCTCGGCCCAACCAAACGTACCCGAACCTTCTCTAAGCCACTATGACTGTACCCGAGCCATATTCAAATCCTCACGACTGTACCCGAGTCCAGTTCAAACACTCACGACTGTACCCTAACCCTCTCAAAACACTCACGACTGTACCCTAACCCTCTCAAAACACTCACGACTGTACCCTAACCCTCTCAAAACACTCACGACTGTACCCTAACCCTCTCAAAACACTCACGACTGTTCTAAAACCCTGTCCAAATCCTCATGTCTGAACCGAACCCTGTCCAGCGCCTCATAACTGTGCCAGAGCCCTGCCCATAGCCCCAATACTGTACGAGGGCCCAGTCCAGATCCTCACGACTGTGCCAAATCCCTGTCCAGATCCTCACATCTGTATCAGAACCATACCCAGAGCCTCACAACTGTGCCAGAGCCCTGTCCAGATCCTCACAACTGTGCCAGAGCCCTGTCCAGATCCTCACATCTGTATCAGAACCCTACCCAGAGCCTCACAACTGTGCCAAAGCCCTGTCCAGATCCTCACGACTGTGCCAAATCCCTGTCCAGAGCCTCACGACTGTGCCAAATCCCTGTCCAGAGCCTCACGACTGTGCCAGAGCCCTGTCCAGATCCTCACATCTGTATCAGAACCATACCCAGAGCCTCACAACTGTGCCAGAGCCCTGTCCAGATCCTCACGACTGTGCCAAATCCCTGTCCAGATCCTCACGACTGTGCCAAATCCCTGTCCAGAGCCTCACGACTGTGCCAGAGCCCTGTCCAGATCCTCACATCTGTATCAGAACCATACCCAGAGCCTCACAACTGTGCCAGAGCCCTGTCCAGATCCTCACAACTGTGCCAGAGCCCTGTCCAGATCCTCACGACTGTGTCAGATCCCTGTCCAGATCCTCACGACTGTGCCAGATCCCTGTCCAGAGCCTCACGACTGTGTCAGAGCCCTCTCTAGAGCCTCGCAACTGTACCACAGCCCTACCCAGAGCCTCACAACTGTGTCAGAGCCCTGTGTCACAACTGTACCACAGCCGTACCCAGAGCCTCACAACTGTACTAGAGCCCTGTCCAGAGCCTCACGACTGTGTCCGAGCCCGAGTTCTTATTTTAAAAAAGGCGCATTTGCTGCATCACAATGTGGAAATCGCTGAAAACAGAAATATTAGCGTTCCAATGACAACCCTGGAAGCACGGAGTCCTGCAGCCTATACCAGGTTATCAGGTGATGCTGCGGGGTAACCCAGCATGGCACAAGGTCATCATGCGACGTGCATTACAATGGCGTAAAATCCCGCCGACAGCACGCCACCTGGAGGAGTTATGCCGGTACGACAAGGTGTGCCAGTTCTCCGATCTCAACTCGGAGTGTCGCAGTGCGGACGACACGTCGCCAGTGTGTCAGTGCCGGTCACACTACCTGCCGACTCCCTTCCAGACGGGGTCCTCCCGCATGTACTGCGTCAAAGGTCAGTCGACCCACCAACTAGCACAAACACGCGGGAAAGGTCAGCGAGCGGGCTGACTCGCACACGCACCTGGCATCAAAGGTCAGTTGGCGGACTGACTCGCACACACACCCGATGTCAAATGTCAGCTGGCGGACTGACTCGAATAATCACCCGATGTCAAAGGTGTCAGCGGTCAGCGGGGCCAGTCCGGGCCAGTCTAGGCAAGTCCGGACCGGGTGGCTTCCGGAGGGCTCGTCCAGACGTCCCGGCTGGCAGGATACTCCAAGCGCTTACGAGTCACAACGGCTCCGCCGGTTTGCTGCGTAATTGGTGATTTCTGTCGTCCAGTGTGGCTCGGTCGGGAATATGTCCTCCAGTAAATCAATGGCTGCAGCTGGAACGTATCGACGATTTTAGTCCAAATGGCCAGGGCCGGATGCCGAGTCAGACTATATTCATTCTGCTCACCGGCGGCGTCATATCATCGTGTTTGCTCGCTTCATTGTGCTTTCCTGTCCTTGTAGAATTGCACACTTTCATAGAATGTACAAGCAATCGAGTATGTAGGAGTATGGTGATGTAAGAGTATGGTGTCTACTTCCAAGTGTCCTTAACCCTGGCTAGTATTCGGCATTTTACCACCTTCAGTCGTATTGGGGGGGGGGTACGACCCCCCTGGCGATTCGAGACCGTGCATGTTACGAAAACTAACCAAGGACCAAACTTATAGGTCTGGCCGAGATCTCGCGATTAGAATTCAGTATGGCTTTCTAAGGTCAATGGTTCACCTTCCAGGTCAGGTAAAATGTCTATCTTTTTGTATTTTCCTAAGGAAATCGTCAATTATATCGAAACTACTGTCTAAATATGAACGAAATGGCCGGATATATGTTTATTTGGATCTTACGAGCATAACGACATGCCATACGATGTGATCAGACCAATATATCATGCACCAAATGAGGTCAAAGCCCTGACACCAAATATCCAACTTTTTAGAAAGTGGTTCCAACTTCGAAGTTTAAAGTTTACACTTAATGCCACTCCGCTTTGAGATCAGCCATCCGCCATAGTGCTCTATCAACCACTCGGAAGTCGCATCTGCTGCGTGTCACCCCGTCTTGCTGCAACCAATGCTGCAGCCAGTGCTGAAGCCACTGCAAGTTGATGATGTCCGCGCACTTGCAATTCAATGCATCCCATAAGCGCTGCAGCACATGCAGGTAACCCTTGTAACATCCAACATCCAGGTAGCATGAATAGATGACACGCTTCTTTCTGGACACCAGTTTCAGAGCTGCTGAAAAACCGTGGGAGCATATTGTTCACACTCCTCCATATAAAATCGTGCAGCTTAAAAAGAGATGTGAAACATCCATATGGTGGTAACATCAACATTCAATCAAGGACATAGTTCAACTCATTGACATAAGTAGGTTGTTTGCATTCGCATGCACATTGTATGACATCTCACCAGGTGGCTCAATAAGAATGTTCCAGGCGTTGAGCTGGCATAGCTTGAAATGTGCATGAATAAAGACACACACATTTTCGTGCTGACATATGACGTAATTGCGTTATTCCCAATAAGTTCGTGTCTCTCCGATTAAAAAAAAAACATAGGCGGCGATAGTGTATGAGACCAAAGCACGATATTTCCGGCACACTTTGTTCAAACTCGCGCCAAATCACATTTTCAGCCCTTGTACCACCAACAGACGTTGTCTAAGCACTGAGAGACGTTAGCAATGATAAGTTCCTGTGATTATAATTCCACTTTCCTGGGATGTGTTGGCGTCACCCCTTCTCCGCGATGTCCTCTGGTGTGCTCTGCGAAAGCTCTGTGTCCGACCGGCTGCGATTGCGATGCGGCGGGGTTCCATTTTGTTGGAAAATGTCTGGATGGTGCCGACGCCTGTATTCTGGGAGATGATGCCTGTACAGAGGCTGAATGTAGACAGGTGCACGTGTCGAGAAAGAAGATATTCGTCTTCCAGGTTCCAGCTGATACCTGCTATCATGATGATTTTCTTTGAAAACGTGAATTGTCATGAACGAGACATTCTAATGGGACAACCGGCTAGTTTCCTGCTCCGTAGACTCATGGTGAGCACCCGGAGAGAGAGAGAGAGAGAGAGAGAGAGAGAGAGAGAGAGAGAGAGAGAGAGAGAGAGAGAAAAAAAAAAAAAAAAAAAAAAAAAAAAAAAAAAAAAAAAAAAAGAGAGAGAGAGAGAGAGAGAGAGAAAAAAAAAAAAAAAAAAAAAGAAAAAAAAAAAAAAAAAAAAAAAAAAAAAAAAAAAAAAAAAAAAAAAAAAAAAAAAAAAAAAAAAAAAAAAAAAAAAAAAAAAAAAAAAAAAAGAGAGAGAGAGAGAGAGAGAGAGAGAGAGAGAGAGAGAGAGAGAGAGAGAGAGAGAGAGAGACGCAACACGCTGAACGTGGTTTGAATACCTCCATATGCCTCTCTCATTTGATGGCAATGTTCCTCCGGGGTACGAGTATGAAAAACCAATATTCTTGGAGATTGTACCATATTTCTATGAATAAGTTCTCGAGACACGCTTTTTTGGCTGTCATATTGATCAGTTTTGCAGGAGTGTGTACAAAAAGTATAGAATCTGGAGTATACGTTCACATCCTATATGTGGGTAGACGTGACACGAGTTATATTAGTATTGCTATTATGATGGTTCAGAACTCAAAATTGAATATTGGTACGTTTGGAGACATTTTAGTAAGGACGGCGGTTCAGTTTTCTTTTCCGCTCTCAGTTGCAGTTTTTGAACTGATGAGCCATTGGCGAAGTACTTCCTCAGTGACGTGCCATCATCAGGTCCTATTCGCACCGAAGAAAGATGAAATACAAACCCCTTGCTTTCGTGTTTTATTGTGCCCGAAGCCGATTATGTGCCCGGTTGTGAATTCAATCATGCTCTCTTCGATCATGCCCTCAAGTCATCCGTCTCATCTTCTGTGTTTCACATGCATTCTTCATTTAACCTGAGGGAAAAGGCGTTATAACGTTTGAAAACGCGGAGGAGGATATGCTTCTTTTAAAATAAACTGTTTCCATGCAACGACCTTAGGGTTAATGGGTAAGGTTCTCGAGCAATTGGAAACATGGGTCATGTATTGACCCCCTTTTCCTACACTATTGGCTTAGCCCACATATAAAAGTGCCTTGAAGATACATAGGACCACTTCCTGCCAGTGTTGTGGGTACCGCACAAAACATTCTAAATCCACATGTCCGAACTCGTTTGTTGATGGAAATGATCTCTGATACACTACCAGCAGAGTACTGATGATGCTGGTGCGGCTTAGTGTCATCCTGGACCTGCCTGCGCCGACAGACCCACTCTCCGAGCTGCTGGAGCCCAACGCGCCGACTCTGCTGGGCATGCTGGTGGGTGTGATGATGATGACTTGTCTCATCTGCCTTGTGCTGCGCCTCTTCTACCGGGCGAGACATGCGCGCTCCAGGGGATACGGCGACGCCAGCCTCCCACCTCCGCTTACGTTATCAGGTAGGTCACCATGTCCAGTGTGTCACTTGTCTCGGTCAGGAGTGCCGGCGTGGAGTGCCGCCCGGGAGTGCCAACAGGAGTGCTGGAATGAGTGCCGTGCCAATCTGACGGCGGCGGCTAACGTGTGTTCGCTACAAACATGCCGTGTCCGGCGCAGGTTCCGAGCGAGCTGGCCAATCGTTCAAAGTTGTGACGACACACAACATGCAGGCGGCGATGATGGCGTGCGTGTGGCAACACACAACATGCAGGCGGCGATGATGGCGTGCGTGTGGCAACACACAACATGCAGGCGGCGATGATGGCATGCGTGTGGCAACACACAACATGCAGGCGGCGATGATGCCGTGCGTGCTGCGTGCATGCACTGTACGCGAAATGGAAACAATAGTTGTCCTGTAGTTTCACACAAACAGATGTCATGAGCACAAACACAAACCATGTGAAAGAAACGACGGCTAGATTTTGGTGGCGAGTCGTATTTATTAACCAAAAGGCCTTAGGTTCGGTACCTGACAACGTTAGGAAAACTTTTGTTCTAAATGCAGTCAACCATCGAGATGGATCGCGGGGTCGAGCCTCCTCGGTAGTTGAATGTGTCGCTCGGGTCCCTAGCGCTTGTCCTCCGCAGGCATGACGTTCGGCCGGCCACGGCACTTGTCACTGGCAGCAGAGCGGCGTGACTGGACAGGCGTATCGCTGGCCGGCTTCTCGCCTGCCCGGCTCACACTCGGATTCCCATGACTAGTGCCGTTGCGTCACCTGCACCTACCGTCCGTCACTGAGGTGTGGCGGCTCACGTCAGCTCGGGTTTGGCTGTGCCGTCGTCTAACCCACACTCTTTGTCTTTGATTGGTGTATGGTGGCCGACGTCAGCCCGGCTTGGCTGTATCATCGCGCCGCTGATGTACAAATCCATCACCTGGTCTCCGTGCTGGCGACAGGATGGTTAGGCCAGGCCGGTGCGTGCTATGGCTGGAGCGACCGCCATAACGATACCCGACAGCGGCCTTTCAGTCTCGGCGGGCCGAGCGGACATCACGGGGCTCCCTGGGCGCTGACCGAGTCCCCCTGCAGCGGGTGCTCCCTGAGGCCGGCTCGACCGCCGGTTGTTCGAGCATCCGGGCGGCGGCGGCGGCTGTGAGAGGGCCGAGGCCGTCGTCGGCTCAGGAGACGTGCGATCGATGCTGTCGGGGGGAGAGGGAGGGGGAGGGGAGGGGCGGCGGGGTTGGGAGGGAAGGTCCCCGCATTGCTGCCAGCCGAGCCGATAGGGGCGGATCAGCGCGCGGTGGTCGCGAGTCGGGGGTCAGCAGGCGCCGGCGGCATTTCCCCCGGACGACGTCCTGCGCCCTCGCCCCCGCCTCTTGTCTGAACGATGTCGTCTCGAGTGGTGCGGTCACCTCAGGGGACGAACGTACAAGATCGATCGTGGTCGGCGCCACTCACGTCGCTACCGTCGCATCGCCGCGTCGAGGCGGAGGGTGCGTCCAGATCAGATATCGCGCCGTCCGGCGCCGGCTGGAGGCCCCGCCACATCACTTCCACTACAAAATCGCCGACTGGCAGAACTGCAAACACATAGCTTCTATTACTAAATAATGTACGTGATGCGAATTATGTACGACTAACACTTTTCTACAAACACTGTGCCACTTCTACTGCAAGATACCATACCGGGTATTTGCTAACACGAAGTTAATTGGCCACAACAATACCTAAATCCAATACGTCACGCGACATTACTCGTACTGGGAAATTCCCAGCTGCGGTGTCCAGGTGTATTGTCCAGGTGTAGTGGCCATGCGTATCTGGTGGCCTCACACTCAGGAGCCATAACTACGCGACTCATATACGTGTTTAATGCTATTGACACGTTCAATATTTGGGCTCGGGGAATGTTCTACAGATCGGTCCTGTGTCAAGTTGCATTGATAAAAACATTAGCAAACCATCAACAAATGTTAGCGTACTGAAATAGACAATTACATACAGGCTGCCGTTTCATCGCGACTCTTTCCACCACCGAAGGAAGTATGCAAATATTAATTTAACGTGCACAAATCAAAGTGGTACCTTTCTAAATGAAGGTGTCTAGAAGCTTCATAATATCATATACGTTTTTCTTGTTACTGTGGAACTCAGGTACCGTAGAGGTGCAATTTTGCAAGACCAGGAAATGCAATAGTTCTCTTTTACATTAGATACAATGTCAGGTGCAAGCTTTGCAGTAGAATAAATGCCGCTCATAAGTTGCTTCGTAGTGGTATTTTAATGGCTGTTTGTGTAGTAGCAGATATGTGGTGGATGTTGCGACATACGTAATAGGTAAGGCGGTAACCTTGCCTATTATACGAGAGCACAGCTGCCCGCTGCCGCTCCACCACATCTCTAGCTGGTACAGCGGTGCCGCGCCATCTGCCGCAGCATTGCGGCCACGTCGCGCACCACAAATGTCGCCGAATTTGGTGGCGTGCCAACGTCGGGTATCGTTGCCACCTGAAAAAGCTGAATATGGAAGTGGTGTGGTCAAAGGGATGGAAATGACGCGTGTGCTCACTGGTCGACAGCGACGCACAATATCACGACAGTTGGTGGTTTTCAAGACCCAGTCTTGCTGAAAGTGTTCGGCATTTACCCCTCGGCCTTGAGCCCAGGGGTGAGTTGAAGGCAGACCGGAGCCACATCAGCTGGGAAGAGAGCCGGCGTTATATGTCGACCGGTCCACTTCGGTCCGTTACCCACAGCGATGCTTTGTTCAGCGCTCCGCCAACTCCAGAGTTGGCATTTCACCATTGTTTCATTCGAGGTTGAGTTAAGCCTAGGGTCGTGCTGAAGCGCATTTTTTTTCAGGCGACGCCGCTGGGAGGAGACGGTGCTTCGTAAAGACAAGCAACCACATGGAACGTTAAAATCATGTACGAACAACTTCATGACGTCATGAGGGCATGACCTAGGATGTCCTTGAGGTTAATTGATTTACACCAGATACAAATACCATCTACTGAGTCGCGAATTAACCCGCGAACTGCCACCGCAGACCATACTTCTACTTATGTCAGGGGGTAAATTCTCGCCTCCAACTTTTCTTCTGGACCATCTAGAAAAATATAGTTTTCACGGGCGCGTCACGATGTTTTTTTTGACCTGTCTAGTGGCTCCAAGCAATTATGCCTAACGCTTAGCGTTGACCCTCCATGTCAGGTCAAATAGATCGGGGTCGGGGTGTTGTCGGCAGTTAATTTTCCTGGTATTAGACTGGAAGTCACCAACAAAATGACAATTTCGAGACGAACTTGGCCAGCTAGTTGCGTTTCTTCCAGCTAGCTCCGTTTCTGGCAAACACCATGGTTTTACAACAAAGCGAATTCATGTCCAAGGTCACGCATAGGAGGCATGGGAAGCAACATTTACAACAACCTACACACGATGGAGCGATGAAACAAAGATAATTGGTCTTGCAAATTATGTTGCAGCGGATGGTGTCCAAAGACTTGATGAGGTCATGTGTGACCTTTGACTGGGTGAGTTCATCCGCTTTCGAAAGTATATTTTTTACCATTATCGATTTCTATACTTTGTACGTTTCTGGGGTAAGAAGGAACGATTATTTAGCAATTTAGCATAGATCACTACACTGCATAACAATTTACAAACAAACAAATTTAGCATAGATCACTACACTGCATAACAACTTACTGCAAAAAACGAACGTGAATCATACCCGGTGACCTCAAGCATTGACCTACGACTGCATATGTCCTATTTCTATAATTCTGGCACCAGGCGTGAAGAAGTGCTGAACTCGAACTCAACGTTGACAAACATCCTAAGAAGTCAAGTATTTGCAAAAGTAGATGAACTTTGGCCAGCCAGAGTCACGCGGACAATTGACCTAGGAGGATCTTGATAGGGTGTACGCATTGGAATGCACGTAGAAGTTATATCAACTCATATAATAAGAACATACGGTTTCGTTCGGTTGTTGAACTATTCTGACTGGATATTCTGAGCATTAAAGCACATATTTTGTTTTAATCTTAACCTGGTCTCGCAACCCGACTTGAGATCAGCCAAGCTATTTCTATTTCAACAAATACCTATTTAATGATGTGCAACTCGGGTAGGCATCTTCGCAGCCCTATTACTGACAGTTCTTATAAAAGTATCATGTAAATGACTGTTCGAAGGCGGTGACTTGATTTTCCTCCAGGTTGCTATGATTTTCCTATCGGAATTATAGGTTCCTGATTTGAATAAGGAGGTTCCAGTGTGAGAAGAGCTAATGGAAGATATGATGTCGTACCTAAGATGAGGCTTCCAGAAAGAGATGAAAGCTGCAGGAAGCGAGACGATGACGCTAAGACACTACAGGATGCCGCGAATATGGACATGATTCCAGAGCGTAAGATGAGGCCACGAAGCAGTGGGGAAGCCCCCGGAAATGAGACGAGGTCCCTGAGACGGCACGCAAGACTCCTAACTAAAAGGAGGAGGATCCATGGCGAGAGATGATGCCCAAGAAACGGATTAGGGGGCAGCTTTGAAGTGAGAAAAGGGGGAAGTGAGAATGCCAGTGAGAATTCCTCTAAAATGGTACAGCAAATGAGGGGAGGAGGAACTAACAGGAGGCTGCTGATGTTGCCAGCTGCCTCCCATGTTCTGGTGACATCCCTGCCGTGGCATCCAAGTACCACACCACGCCGTCACATCACCCCAGCTTGTTCGCAATCTAAAGTAGAATACAATTGCAAATGAAATGCAAAGCCATGCTTTCGTGCCAAATACGCTCCACTCTAGATGTAGATCGATATTTCGAGAGTAGAGGAGCCACAAAATTAGGAATAAATAAAGAGATGACCATTATGCTTCCTAATTCCATGAGTGTAACCACGGTTTCCAAAAAAAAAAAATTGGGGGGGACCAGGGATGCGGTAGATTTGGACAGGATAGTGGGGCTTCCCCCCGCAAAAAGTCCCCGGATTTCAGCCACCATATTTGCAACGTCTGGTTTTCAGATTCACCATTGCTAAAACTCACATTTTAGGGACGAAAAGTTCCACCAAAATGAACAAGTTTCACTACTTATGGTGGTGATTGTGAAATCGGGACCAGCCTGTGCTGGTCCCGATTTCACGATCACCACAGAGCAATGCCGTAAGTACGTTAGACGCTGTCCACTTGTAGTAGGCAAAAATGAAATATTTGACTATGGTTTTATAGTAGTAAATATAGATACCCAATAACCATTCCAATGCTTTCCTGTTTTACGGGGAGATATTTTGATGCAATGACATCCAGGTCGAATAAAGGGTATGACACTGAGGTCATGTGCCAACCACATGGAAAGTGGAGTCCTTCCGGTCGGAAAAAGGCGACCCTTTGAAAAGGTTCCATTGCACCAGCTCGAATTTTTCAACCAGAGATGCCCATATGAAATAAAATTACACCCCTTGGAAGGAAAGGTGCTCCTTCGGGAAATACCGAATGCATCCCGTCCTCTCGAATCTTTCAGCCAGATGCGCCCCTCCAGGTGCTTTCGCAATGGCGCCGCTCCAAAAAACAAATGCGTCCCTCCAGACAAGTATCCACCATGAGATAACTTGCAGGACTATGAGATCCAGGGATTCAATATGTTTTCGTGAAATAGGGGTCCAGAATTGAAAGGGGGTGGTGTAATGCTCTATGTGAATAGCTTATTCAGTTCTCAAAAAGTAGCAGGTGGGGATAAAAATGTGTCTGTGGGGTCCATTTGGCTTGATGCCACTGTGGGAAAAGGCAACAGCAATACACTGAGGATAGGAGCTTTCTACCCATCAGGAACCCTGCCACATTCTCAGCAACTGGAGCTTGATAAGGTGATTTGTGAGGAAATCAGTAGAAACTTTCAGAGGAAGTGCCTTATTTTTGGTGACTTCAATCTAAAAGGATATGAAAATGTTGGTGTTGGCTCCCCATCATGCAAAATGTTTAGGAAATGCCATGAAGAAGACCTGTTCTTACACCAGTTTGTATCGGAACCTACCAGGCATGGCTCATTCTTCGACCATGTATTCTCGGATTTAAGTGACTTGGTTCAAGACTTAACTACAGGAGAAACTCTGGGAAGAAGTGACCATAGCAAGATTCAAGGCACATGCAGGGGAGATTATTAAGGATAATTTGGTAAAGGTTTCAAATTTCAACAGAGCAGACTTTGACTGCATGAGAGCGGCTTTAAGTGTCATCAGATGGGAAGAAGATTTCTCCAATTTAAATGCCTGTGAAATGTGGGAAAAATTCAAATCTTACTTGTAGGAAATTCGGATTAGACATGTCCCCCAAAAGCAAAGACGCAAAAGAAGGGTAGGAAAGCCAGCATGGCTTATACCTGACTTGATAAAATCAATTAAGGCTAAGAAAACTGCATTTAGAGTGTTTAAAGAAGCTTCAAATGTCGTTAATCTAAAGGCGTATCGAAAAGCTAGAGACACTGTGAAGCAGGAAAAAACAGAGCAGGAAAGCGAGCCAAAGAACTGGATTTAGCTAGGAACTGTAATGGGGACAGTAAAACTTTCTTTAGTTTCTACAAGCTGAGTAAAGTTTCTAGCACAATTGGTCCACTGGAAGTAAATGGGACTACATTGGGTGAGGATAGTGAGATGGTTGAGGAGCTGAGCAAACAGATTAGATCAGTGTTTACATTGGAACATGTGACCAATCTGCCGACCGTACACCATAGTTCAGTGACATGTGATCTGATAAATGATGTTGATTTCATTGATAGTGATGTTGTTTACAATCATATCAGGGAAATAAAGCCAAACAAGGCAGCAGGACCTGATGAAATTTATGCTATGGTATTGCGGGAAGCTGAAAATGAACTGGCATTTCCACTTAGTATAATATTTTGTAGATCAGTTTCACAAAATGAAATTCCAACCGATTGGAAAAGGGCAAATGCAGTTCCTATTTTCAAGAAAGGGGAAAGAGGGAAAGTTGGAAACCAGGCCAGTATGTCTCACATCCCTAGTCTGCAAGGTACTCGAATCAATTATCAAGGATAGAATAGTTAGTTATCTGGAAGGAAACAGATTGATTCAAGATACTCAACATGGGTTTAGGAAGGGATGGTCGTGTCTCACAAATCTCTTGGACTTTTTGAACTTCGCCACATAACAATTTGATCAGGGAAATCAGGTTGATGTAGCATATCTTGACTTTAGTAAGGCAAGGTATCCCATAAACGGGTAATGATGCAGCTTCAGGCCCATGGTATTGCAGGTAGCATCTTAAAATGGATAGAGTTGTGGCTTTCAGATAGACAGCAAAGAGTGATGCTAAATGGTACAAAGTCATCATGGAAAAATGTGATTAGTGGAGTCCCCCAGGGGTCAGTACTGAGGCCACTACTGTTCATTATATTTGTAAAAAACATTGAAAGCGGCCTAAGCAGTAAAGTTTTGAAATTTGCGGATGATTTGAAGGTCTTTAGGGCAATAACAGGTAAAAATGAGCATGTCTCGCTGCAAAAAGACTTAGACGAACTTGTGAAGTGGTCCGAAGAATGGCAAATTAAATTTAATTTTGATAAGTGCAAAATCATGCATGTAGGTAAGCAGCATGTGAAGGCTCCATACTTGATGGGTGGCCAAGTGCTTTCAGTGACTCAACAGGAGAAGGATTTAGGTGTTATTATAAACACAAAATTGGTGGCATCAGAACAGACCAAGGAAGCCAGGAAGAAGGCACTGAGAATGCTCGGGGCAATAAATAGGAATGTATCATGCAGAAGTGAGGAAGTCATCAGGAAACTTTACTGTGCATATGTCAGGCCACATTTGGAATACTGCATCCAAGCTTGGTTTCCTAGCTCTGAAAAAGATTGTTGGCTTTTAGAGTGAGTACAAAAGAGGGCTACAAAAATGGGTAATGGTATAAGCAACCTGGCATATGAGGAAAGATTGAAGAAATTGAATATGTTTTCACTTAGATATAGAATGCTGAGAGGAGATCTCATCGAGGTCCTTAAATTTGTCCATGGTCTGGAGAGGGGATATCCTTGGGAAATGTTTGAATTTAACAGAAATGATGCAATTAGAGGTCATAAATTCAAAATTAAAGTTAACCACAGCAGTAGTAGTAGCAGCACATTGAACATCTTTAAAAACAGCATGGACATTCATTATAAGAATAGAGGGCTTGCTTTTCAGTATTACAGGGAGGGCTGATTGACAGATTTGGTGTGCAACTTGTTCAGTGTACAGAGTGCAACCAAGAAGGGCCCTTGTGGCTCATAGTTTCACTGGCCTTTTATGTCTTTATGTCTTTATGACAATTCCGGGATCTAGCCCCGATTACAACATTGGTCTCTCACGGTATGAAATCCAGCTGGTTATAAAATAGTGCGCATTCACGTGTGGTTTCTCTTGCAACTTTCACAACTTCCGTTGAACCATTATGGAAAGCTTGTACAGAACATCAATGTGGCTGTGTATATTTGAAACGAACGATGAGAGCGCCATCTGAGTAGGCTATGACGGATTTCTTGGGGGAGCTCCTTGCCATATAGGATATGAGTGCCTGCTATCACAACGGCTGCAAATGAAAAAAAATATTTGATCCTCCTATTCATATCACACTCAATCATTGTACACACACCGGACCTTCGACTCGTTCGAAATTATTTCGATATCTAAACATTTTTATAACGTACGGCAAGCCACGTCGAGTGACACCCACATAATGCAAATTGAAGCCACAGCGTCGGAACGCGAGGAATTTGAAGAATTAAAGCTGACCATTGACATTGAGGCTTGACGTGACATGTACCGGGTTAAAATGTTACTCGAGGGTTGCCCACGGGCTATCTCTTGCCACCAAACATGGGCATCATTGGGAGAAAACGAAGAAGCGCGGGGAGACTTATGAAATGAGTTCGACCTTTGACTCTGCAAGTTAATAGTATTTCTGAACAGTTCGCTAGAGTACCTTACGGCATGTTGAACGACACCTACGTGATGAAAACTGAAGACATAGCGACGAGACGCGATGATTTCGAGCAACTTATGCTAAACTTCGATCTTTTGGTTTGACATTGACATGTCCCGGTTTGAAATTTTACACGAGGTTCACGACGGTCTTACTTGATACCAGATGTGGGTAGATAATGGCGAAGAAAAATGCGAGGCGACCGAATAAATCGGTTTGACGTTTGACCTTTGCAATTAGTTCGATTTCATAACAGTATAATACGGCACAAGCCACGTCGAATGACACCCATTTGGTGCAAGTTGAACCATAGAGACGAGTCGCTTCCAGGACTTCGAAAAAAGATCAAACTATTCTTTGACCTTGAAGTTTGGCCTTGACATATCCCGGTTTCAAAATGTTACTCAAAGGTTCACCATGGGCTATCGCTTGATAGCGGACCTGGGTATGCTTTGGCGACCCCCCCCCTCCACAAAAAAGTGCGAGGCGACCGAATAAAAATCAGCTTGAATTTTAACCCGTCGAGATTATTGCGAATTATCAATTTTCTGACACCGTATAACAAGCGACGTCAAATCAAATCTATGTTCTGCAAATTGAGGCCATAGCGATGAAATGCGAGGCCATCAAAAAACTAAATGGCGGCAAAAACAGTTTTTCCCGCCAGCTCTCAAGGTGGAAGGACGCGCGCCCGAGCTCCAGGTTTCAAGATAAGTTGCTGCAGAACAGGGCAGTACTCTAGTCTAAGCTGTGGATAGGTGCTTAGCAATTACTTCTCTTATTATATTTCATTAGGTTTTATCTTATAAGCATTTTCGTAGCACGCAAACTATACTATATTAACCTAGCGACGCCGCAGGACGCCATCTTGTATGCGCCAAAGGGAGGCCTCGTGGCTTCGGCGTGTTCTCGACTCTTCGATTTCTGTAGTAGGAGATATTACAAGTGTGTAGATTTGATAAGTACATTAGACAACATTCATACTATCCTAACATACTTTATTTATTTTTTGGTGTGTTTGGTGTTGAAGTTTAAGATAGTTTAATTAGTAGTAAGTTGGGGGTATTCATAAGTGCTGTGTGACTGTTCATTTTTCTGTCTAGCCATAAGTGATATCAAAGGGATATTTATATAGTTGTCTACTTGTGTGGAAGACAATTAGATTAGACATCTTGTTTAGTTATTTAATATATTTAAAAAACAAAACAAAACAAAAAAAACAAACAATTGTTTAATAGTTTCTGCTTTTCTTGAGGCACTCAGATATTTAACTGACAGTATAGGAGGTAGCGATTTATAGTGAATGATAGTTAGCTTTTTTGTCGGTTGTTTAGCAAGTGTGTTTGGTGTTGAAGTTTAAGATAGTTTAATTAGTAGTAAGTTGGGGGTATACATAAGTGCTGTGTGACTGTTCATTTTCTGTCTAGCCATAAGTGATATCAAAGGGATATTTATATAGTTGTCTACTTGTGTGGAAGACAATTAGATTAGACATCTTGTTTAGTTATTTAATTTATTTTAAAAGAAAACAAAACAAGAAAAACAAACAATTGTTTAATAGTTTCTGCTTTTCTTGAGGCACTCAGATATTTAACTGACAGTATAGGAGGTAGCGATTTATAGTGAATGATAGCTTTTTTGTCGGTTGTTTAGCAAGTTAATTTAGCAAGTTAATTTGAATCTAAATCTAGGCATAAGCTGCAGCGTTTAGGATGGTTTCGACCAGGATGCAGGCACTAGAGGAAGAAATTAGGACCCTTAAGGCAGAGGTTTCCAACCTCAAGGCTGCCCTTGTTGCACAGGGTAGGCAAGATAAAGCAACAAGGGGTCAATCCGTAGCAGGGACATCATATGCCCAGGTGGTCGCAGGCCACCAGGTAGCTGAGGTTTCCCCTACTGTGGAGGTGGCTGGGATCTCTCAAGAGGGGAGTGTTAATAGTGTTAATAGTGAACAGAGGAGGGGTAGTTCTGGTAGGTCACAGGAGGGGAAGTGGCATGAGGTCAGGGGGTGGAGGATTTGAAGACCCGAACCTAAGGAAAGGGTCAGTGAGTGGCAGGTGACAGGTGGTAGGAGCGGGAGGAAGTGTAGCCGACCGGCCCAGCGGGCAGGCATAGTAACAACAAATATGTTCCAGGCATTGGATGACTGCCCCCAGGATAGCAGTAGTAGGGAGTCAGTGCTGGTCATAGGAGACTCTCGTGTGCGTCATTTAGAGCGGGTATTTTGTAAAGGTAGGAGGGACAGGAGGTGCATCACCAGGCCTGGTGCCAATTTGAAGGACCTGGTACCTGCGGTGGCACAGGTCACCAGTGATCACCAGTTTAACACAGTCATAGTGCATGTAGGGGTAAATAACATAGGTCATACTAGGAGCGAGGAGCTTCTGCGGGAGTACAGGGCCCTTCTGGCCACCCTGAAGGGTACCAATAGAGTGCTTGTAACAGGAATTTTGCCTAGGGCTAGAGCCTCCCTGAGTGGAGCTCTAGGGCACTGGCAGCTAACACCAGGGTAGGAAAGCTCTGCCAGGAGCTAGGTTTTACATTTGTAGACGAGTGGAGCAGGTTTTATGCATCGTGGGACCTCTATCAGAGGGATGGCCTGCACTTTTCTGAGAAGGGGTCCATGTGTTAGGCAAAGTATATGAGCATGTCCTTCAGGGAAACTAGGAAATGGGGTGGGGAGGGATGAAATTGCATTGCCAACTCAGGAATATTCCAATAGTGTCAGCCAAGGCAATAGAACCTCAAAGTCTGCAAATAGGGACAGCAGCAACTCAAGGGGACAGAGTTATAGTTCATCTAGTGATAAAAGAACTCCTCAATATGAAAAAGCCAAAGGTGGTTATGGAGCATTTGTTAAGTGTATGATGTTTAATGCTCAGAGTATCCGTTCCAAATTTGATGAGTTCAAGTGTTATGTTGCTGAGGAGGAACCGGATTTTGTTTGCATTATGGAGGCATGGGTCAGTGAAGGATATTTTGGAGATAACTTACAGGACTATGAGATCCAGGGATACAATATGTTTTCGTGCAATAGGGGTCCAGCAATGAAAGGAGGTGGTGTAATGCTCTATGTGAATAGCTTATTCAGTTCTCAAAAAGTAGCAGGTGGGGATAAAAATGTGTCTGTGGAGTCCATTTGGCTTGATGTCACTGTGGGAAAAGGCAACAGCAATACTCTTAGGATAGGAGCTTTCTACCGATCAGGAACCCTGCCACATTCTCAGCAACTGGAGCTTGACAAGGTGATTTGTGAGGAAATCAGTAGAAACTTTAAGAGGAAGTGCCTTATTCTCGGTGACTTTAATCTAAAAGGTTATGAAAATGCTGGTGTTGGCTCCCCATCATGCAAAATGTTCAGGAAATGCCTTGAAGAGGACCTGTTCTTACACCAGTTTGTAACGGAACCTACCAGGCATGGTTCATTCTTGGACCTTGTATTCTCGGATTTAAGTGACTTGGTTCAAGACTTCACTGTAGGCGAAACTCTGGGAAAAAGTGACCATAACATAGTTAGATTCAAGGCACATGTAGGGGAAATTATCAAGGATAATTTGGTAAAGGTTCCAAATTTCAACAGAGCAGACTTTAACGGCATGAGAGCGGCTTTAAGTGCCATCAGATGGGAAGAAGAATTCTCCAATTTAAATGCTCGTGAAATGTGGGAAAAGTTCAAATCTTACTTAAAGGAAACTCAGATTAGACATGTCCCCCAAAAGCAAAGACGCAAAAGAAGGGTAGGAAAGCCAGCATGGCTTACACCAGACGTGATAAAAGAAATTAGGGCTAAGAAAACTACATTTAGAGTTTTTAAAGAAACCTCAAATGTCATTAATCTAAAGGCGTATCGAAAAGCTAGAGACACTGTGAAGCAAAAAACCAGAGCAGCAAAGCGAGCAAAGGAACTGGATTTAGCTAGAAACTGTAATGGGGACAGTAAAAGTTCTTTAGTTTCCCCACCAACAGCCACCCTCACTCACCAACAACAAAAGCCAGGGAAAAGTACAAAAGACAACTCACCTAGAGACCACACACGCGCGCCAACACCCAAAACAATGAACACAATCATACAATGGAACACACACGGACTTCATTAGACACTGGCCTGAATTCAAACATTATGCACTACAAACAAATCACATAGCACTATGCATTCAAGAAACACACTTCAAACCTAACGACCCATATCAATTCAAATATCCCTCACTACACACTACACAGACAAGACACACACAACATACACAGATCAGGCAGTAAATGAAAACATACATTAGGAACACGACCCTCACCACCTGATACAATTCAACACCACAGCAGACATATTTACTAACTTAAATTCATGTACACAACATAGCTTACACGCTCATCAACATCTATGATTCCTTCTCGCGGAACACAGAAACCCTCTCGGAATTAAATAAAGTATTTGACCACTCGCACACCAGCTACACTCGCTGGAGACTTCAATTCGCACCACCCCAATGGGACACCCGCAAAACACAACCCTATCATAGAGCACACACACTCATCGCAATAGCCACATACAGAATCTCACAATACTCAACACCGGCTCACCAACCTATATCATACCAATCAGCTCCTCACCTCCACACGACCCAGACGTCACACTCGCTTCCTCACGTATAGCCTATCCTGGATATCCGACTCCGATCCACACTTCAGCGACCACGCAACCATCACCATTACCTTCCACCAAATATCGGCCACTGGCCTACCCATCCCAGCCAGGCCGGTGGAACCAAAAAAGGTATCCTTTTCAGAATCCTTAGCCGCACAAATAGCACACAATCTACAAAACACATCAGAACCGGCTTGTAGACATAGTCCTCACCACAGCACACGAACACATACCACGAACAAAACCAGGACAATACAAACCCTCGCGCGGCTCCCCGGTGGAGCGAAGATTGGCACCTCGGGCGATCTGCGCGAGGAACCACGCACGTCACAGATACGAGAGACACCACACACCAGAAACACTCACAGCATTAAAACGACAAAGAACATTAGTGCAAACGTACCAATCAGGCAAGGCAAAAGACTTCCTGAAATTAATTTTGCAACACAATTTAATAGATTCACTCCTCTTGGAGAAACTTTGACACCCTTTGGAACCTTTCGACACAGACAAAGACCACCAATCAAAGCAATGACACTTAGACACAAAAAACACTCTCACAGACCCACAAACAATAGCAAACATATTCGCACACCACTACCGTCTTAGATCATCTATAATTCCACGCACACCCCCACTGTCCTATCAGACACAGCAAGCACAAACCTTTACAACACAAGAGTCACACTCACAGAACTACAATTAGCAATCGCACAGACAGGTAAAACAAGTGTAGGACCCAACAACATTCAATATTACTTCTTGAAACACCTACCAACAAAAGCACTGCACACATTACTCGACACTTGTAACACCGCGTGAACCACACAAACATACCCACAATCCTGGCTACATGTTTTTCTCCGAAATACCTAAGCCAAACACGGACTCAAACCTCTCTGCATCTCCTATCGCCCTATTGCCTTCACTAACTGCTTCCACAAACTATTTGAATGCCTTGTAAAAAAAACGCCTTCTACATCGTACAAACACAAAAACTAATATCTCCTATTCAATCAGGCTTCCTCCCGAATTGCTCATGTTTAGATGATCTTACTTACCTTATCACACACATCCAGGAACCGGCAGCAGAGAAACGCTCCACTGTTGCATTCTTCCTGTAACTTAAACAGGCCTACGACACCATCAACATAACAGCACTAGCACAACACCTACACAACATAGATATATTGGGCAGAATTACTACACTATCTTCATTTCTATCTTCTAAACGGCTCATTTCAAGTCAAAATTGGATCCCATACTTCAGAGACAAATTCCCCACAACCAGCTTAATGCAAGGTTCCGTCCTCAGCCCTTTCTCTTTATTTTTAGGTCTAAATTCAGTTATCACCGACAACCTTCCGGGTCAAAATTGCAATACACGCAGACGACATAGTCATATGGACATCACACGAAACACCAAACAACACACTAGGAATACTACAAACCACATTAATACAACTACACAACAAACTCGGCTCCCCAAAACCTACACACTTCACCACACAAATCGAAAATGAATCATTTTTCGGCTACCACAAAAATACAGACTTACCACCACTAAAAATAGACCACACACCCATCTCATTCGTTACCACAGCAAAATGTCTAGGCATCACTTGAGACCCAAAACTCACTTTTCGGCCACACATCTCAGACTTGCAGAAACGCGCATATAAAAATGAACATCTTTCGAGCACCATCCCGCACAAACTGGGGATACGGCCGAAACACACTTCTAGCTCTTTACAAATCACACCTTCGGCCAATTTTGAAATACGGATCCCCACTCTTCGAAAATGCAGCCAAATCAAACCTACAAATTATAGAATCTTATCAACACCAATGTTTACACATACCCACAGAACCTTCTACATCACCGAACCTCCTCGTGCTCTTCACATGAACAACCACACTACCAAAACTACAGCACAGATGCACAGAAACACTATTAGGATATCATTACGAAACATAACTCATCACACAACACCCATGCACTCAGGCATTAAAACTTCGCACCAAACGCGTACACCAACTCATGAACACAACACGCCTCAAAACTACAATAGGCTGCCGCATTCACCAACACGCAAATAGACTACACATCACACACTCCCACAGCAAAACCGCTCCCACCACCCACTGCATGGTGGAACACCAATCACCCAAAACACGCCTCCTCATAGACAAACCAAAGCACACATACACAAACGCAGAAATACAACTATTCCTTCGTTTCAAATCACACTATCCAAATTACATCATTTACACTAACGGTTCAAAATCACACGTACAGCAGACGGGCACAGCGCGGTGCTGTACCCAAGCGCAGCACCGCCGCTGGTCATCCTACGTGCCCGTCTGCGCGACACAGCATCCACATACACAGCAGAATTATTCGCAATCTTCTCGGCATACTGCACCATCTACAACATCAAAATTTAACACAACAGCATAGCCACAGACACAAAATCAGCACTACAGAGCACAACACCCCTACACCAAATACAAACACCCCTCCCATACCTAAAATATTACACATTCACAACAAAACTAACCATAAAACAACGTCCAATACTTTTCTGGATCCCAAGTCACACAAACATACATGGCAAACGAACACACAGACACAGAAGCAAACGTAGCCACAACACTACAACAAACCACACAATGTCCTTATTCACAATCTGGACTACTACCCCACAATACGACAGGCCATCAGCAAACACATACAACAAATATGGGATCAGCAATAACACAGCTACACGAAATACACCCCCAAACACGAATACAGCCACTCCATCAACCAAAACACCAGACTGAGAGAACGGACACTCACGACTACGCATGGGACACACAACACTCACACACTCCCTACCTTCTACTCAACCAACAACGACCACAATGCACCACCCTGTCACCACACACTCACAATCAAACACATACTCATATACTGCATTCAATCAACAACCAAAGACGACATATCACAAACTACTGCGACATGAACAACATCCCACTAAACATACCTACGCTCCTCAACGATGACCATCCAACATTACACAAACACCTCTTCCACTTTCTGGCTATCATACGCCTACTCCATGAACTATGAAAAAAAAGATATGTTCAAAAGAAAACACAAAAACAACAAAAAGGGAAAACAAAAGAAAACAAAAACACACTAACCCCCACGTAAGACTAACTGAAACTAACGCTCTTGCAATGTATCAAAACTGGCGATGACCCGGCCCCATCCCCCGGAAGTACAACCCCACCCAATGGCACCGCCCGGACTGGGAAATCTTCTCTTCCGCACCAGCTTCAGCCTCGACTAGTGTCACCATCTCATCTGTCTACAAGTCGACTAACTTTACTCACTTCTACGCTCAAAACTGCAAGACGTCTCAACTCTACCTCGACTCACTTCAACAAGCCAGCTTTATTCTTCTTCGCTACCTCTATCCTCATCACGTTACTCCTCATTTTTTTTATACTCATGCAGCACTTTCGACTCTAAAACACTCAGCATATCTACTCTGCAAGTCTGCAAAGATGTATCAGAGCTCAAAATCAGCGAATCAATAGAAATTAGGGAAAAAAGGCCTTCATTAAGCACAAATTCATCCTGGACCCTGAGAAAACCCGGTTCCTTACACCACCTGAGGAAAGCACACATGCAATGCAACCGCAGCCGCAGTTGACACATGCATAATACACACACGAATCATACATTGTATGTATTTAAGTAGGGATATATTGTTCCATATAAAATGATGGCGATTCACTGTGCGGTGAGGCACGAGGTGAGGTGCATTAGGCGTGTGTGTTTTTGTGATTTTTGAGCAAAATGTTTGCTGTTGAGGAAGGCCTGTGACTGAAATAGATACAGTGGAAATTTGGATCTATGTCTTTGTTTTATAATGAGCATAAGATTATTGTACGCCTTTATCTCTGATATGAAACACTCTCATTTACTTTGTACCGAGTCAGTGCTCCATTAGAAATTGCAAGATCGCCATTAGTTAGCCATTTCTAGATCAGCTCTACTTTAGACGCAGGCTGGCCGTTCAGATCGCGGCCAGCTCGCTTCCTCTGGGAAATATGAACCGGGCTGCGACGTCGGGCGCCTAGCCATGCAGGCTGGGAAACGGACGACTGCAGTGGCGGACACAGCTGTTGAACTGTTCATCATTTTGTCAAGGTGTCCAGTATCTTCAGATCTGTATGGTGCTGCGCCGTTGGTGTATCATCTTTTCCCTGCCAGTCATGTGGAAATGTCCTTAGAAATCAAGCTGAACACCCCACTGGCAACGTGCACATGTCACTGGGTACGGCGAGGGTGAGGTTGTGTTGTTCGGGGGAGTGTGGGGGAGTTGAGGGGTTGTTTTCCCCCCCTCCGGGCCCGGGCTTGTGGAACCGCCCCCGGGGGGTGGTAGGGTTTTTTAATGGGCTTTTTTGTTGGCCGGTTTGGGGGTCAATTTTAGGTTTTTTATCAAGGGTTTAAAAAGGCTGTTCAAAATTATAGATAAATAGTTTTTTTAATTTCAAATAATCCTCCTCCCCTGTTTCATTAGGAAAATAGAAAATAAAATAGCACTCCGTTGCCCCCTTTAAGTGACAATAAGGCCAACTTCAGTTGGCCGCCAGGTCTCAAGGTGGAAGGAGGTCGCCGCTGGAGCTCCAGGTTTCCAGATAAGTCGTTGCAGAACTGGGCAGTACTTTAGTCTAAGCTGTGTATAGGTGTTTAGCAATTACTTCTGTGATTATATTTCATTAGTTTTTATCTTATAAGCATTTTCGTAGCACGCAAACCATACTATATTAACCTAGCGACGCCGCCGTGTGCGCCATCTTTGCTTTCGGCGTGTTCTCGAGGCTTCGATTTCTGTAGTAGGAGATATTGCGGTTCTAAGGGTGTTGGCTGTGTCAATTTGGTGTTTAAGTTTAAGATAGATTTTAAGACTAAGATAGTAGGCATAGCATTACACTAGGTATATCTTCATATCCTAGTGTAACTGCAGGATTGTTGGGTGTTGTGGACGGGTACTACAGTGTTTGATTCAGTGGTGTATATTTGTGTGGTGTGAGCTCTGTAGTGTGTAATTCTAGAGTGTATAATTCTATAGTGTAGGCTTCTGTAGTGAATAAGTTTGTGTCAAATTGGTGTGTAAGTTTAAGATAGATTTTAGGACTAAAATAGTGGGCATAAATTAGAGTAGGTATCTTCATATCTAGTGTAATTATACGGGATTATAGTGTATTGTAGATACTTATAGGCTATATTACTGTATTACTGTAGATATATTACAGTAGATACTTGTAGGCTTACAAGCTTACAGTAACTAGACTTAGTACTAAGAGTAGAAAGAAAAAAAAAAAAATGGAAGGAGACTGTGGGAATTGTAAGTGTGTGGGAATCATTGGGGACTTGAGTAAGAGGTTAGATATGTTAACGGGGGAGGTGGAGCGCTTGAAGTGTTTGGTGGCGGGACCCATCATGGGAGGTGCCAGCCAGGCAACTCGGGTGCCCGAGCGGAGGACTGATGGGAGTTCGGATGGCTTGGTCCGGGATGGTGGCAGTTGGAAGGTGGCAAGGCGCCATAGCACCCGACTGGCGCTAAGGAAGGTGGACATGGGCGTCCCAATTAAAAATAGGTTTGAGGCACTGGAGGAGAGGGAAGGTAATGATGAGAGGGACGGAGGTGGGGATGACCAGATGGCTGAAGATAGAGATGGAGAGAGAGAGGTTTTAGTCGTAGGGGATTCCAGGGTTCGGTACATGGATCGAACATTTTGTAGTAAGAACCCCAGCAGACGGATGCGTGTTTGCTACCCGGGAGCGCAGGTGAAAGATGTTAGGGATAGGCTGGAGGGAGTAATGAGGGGAAGTGGAGAGGGTGCAACGGTAATTGTGCAGGTTGGAGTGAACGATGTAGGAAAAAATAATACAGAGGAAACAATGAAAGCCTATAGGGCTTTGATAGGTAGTTTAGCAGGAAGTAGGAAAAGAGGAGTGGTGACATCCATCCTCCCTATGGTCCATGCAAGCATGGAGTGGTATTCGAGGGCCATTGGGCTCAATACCAGGGTGGCCAAGATTTGTAAGGAGCTTGGGGTGCAGTTCTTGGATTTGTGGGGGAGTTTTGGGGGAGGACGGAGATGTTTGCTTTAGATGGATTACATCTGAGCAAGAGAGGAGTGGAATTGCTCAGCAATAGGTATGAGGAGGCTCTCAACAGGAAACAGGGAAACTAGGCAGGACATGGGGGGGATGTAGCTGATAAAGAGAGAAGCATAGCAAGCAATGGAAGGAATAATTTATCATGTTTTTATGTCAATGCCAGAAGTGTTAGGAACAAAATTGGGGAACTGCATGCATATATGTTGTCTGAACAGCTAGATTTGGTGTGCATAACAGAAGCATGGGTTAACGAAAGCATGTTTGGAGACAACTTGCAAGAATTTGAATTGACAGGCTACAACATGCATGCCTATCAAAGAGAGGCAAGGATAGGAGGTGGCATTCTATTGTATGTTAGGCAAGTAATGAAATGTCATTCCATAGAGGATGGTGTACATAGTGCAGGAGTAGAATCTTTGTGGTTAGATATAATTCTGAAGAATGGAACAAAATTTAGGATTGGGGCATTCTATAGACCTCCAGACCAGAATGAAAACACTGACAGGCTGATGCAGGAAGAGATAAGTAGGAGAGTACAGGAGAGAACTATTTTGTTGGGGGATTTCAACATAGCAGGATTGGGAAACAAAACAATAGGTGTAAGCAAATCAGAAAGATGTTTCATGGCTTGTTTTGAAGACAATTTCTTCTTTCAAATGATACACGAGCCTACAAGGGAAAATAAAATATTAGATCTAGTGCTTACTAATGAGGAAAATTTTGTGCAAAATGTTAACGTAGGAGAGACCTTTGGTAATAGTGATCACAACATTATACGCTTCTCATTATATGTTGGAAGGGTAGCAACCAACAGAACATTGATTCCAAATTTTGCAAAAGGGAATTACAGTGAGTTCAGGAGCTTCCTCAGTGAAATTAATTGGGAAGTCATATTGAATGGCTTAGATGCTTATGAAATGTGGACAATGATAAAAGATAAGCTATTTCAGGGTCAGGATAGGTTCATTCCCAGTAGGCAAATTAGATCAAACAGGGTTAAGCACCCTTCGTGGCTGACTAGGGAAGTTAAGCAATTACTGGACTCAAAGAAACAAGCATTCAAGAAACTAAAAGATACTAACTCGGGGTTAAACCTAGAATCATATAGAATAGCTAGAAATAAAGTTAGGAGGTGTGTTAGAGCATCTAAAAGACTTGCTGAAATCAACTTTGCTCGAGAATGTTCAGCAGGTAATGCTAAGAGATTCTTTAGCTTCTATAAATTTAAGGCTAAAAAGTGTAGTGTAGGACCACTGGAGGTAGATGGGGAAATAGTGGTTGATGATTGCGACATTGTGGAATCCCTAAGCAAGCAATTCTCATCCGTCTTCACTAAAGATAATTCTGGTACAATAGGAACATCTGTAGGCCATGCCATGGCAGGTGATATGCTGGAGGATCTTACAATAACTACAGAAGCCGTAGAGAAGCAGTTGCAGAATATAAAACCTAATAAAGCTTCCGGACCAGATGAAATATATGCTAGGATCTTAGTAGAGTGTGCTAAAGCTTTAGCAACTCCCCTAGGTATCATTTTCAGGCGATCTATGGAGTATTCAGAAGTACCTGAAGATTGAGAAATGCAAGTGTAGTACCAATTTTCAAAAAGGGAAATAGGAAGAGTGTAGGAAACTACAGGCCAGTCAGTTTGACCTCATTAGTTTGCAAAGTACTAGAAAAGCTGGTTAAACAGAATGTTCAGATTCATCTTGATAGGCACAACCTTTTAAGGGATACTCAACATGGATTTCGATCTCAAAGGTCTTGTTTAACTAACCTATTGGAGTTCATTGAGTATGTTACCAAAGAAGTAGACAATGAAAGCAGGATGGATGTTGTGTACTTGGACTTTAGCAAAGCTTTTGATAAAGTTCCACATGGAAGGTTAATTCATCAATTACAACAACATGGGATTGTAGGAAAAGTTCTACATTGGATTGAAGCATGGTTGCAGGGAAGGAAACAAAGGGTAGTATTGAATGGATGTAAATCTGGTTGGAAAGATGTTCTGGAGTGGAGTGCCACAGGGCTCTGTTCTAGGGCCCCTCCTCTTATCATCTTTGTGAACAACATTGAAGTAGGGCTGAGGAATAGAGTGTTCAAATTTGCTGATGACATCAAGCTGGTAGAAGTGGCTAACAGCAGAGATCAATCTAGTAATATTCAACTAGATTTGGA
>JAOTOL010000906.1:0-161616 GCA_034440575.1 Imbricaverruca yamaguchii | reverse complement strand
GAAATCGGCTGAGATCCAAATGTTGACCTCACCATACAGGTCTTCGAATTTTAATCCAAAAGCACTGTTCTGGTACCCTTGAGTATCATTAGAAGGCAAGTTCAGCTGTGGCGCTAAAATTGACCAAAAATTAGCTCCCAGCTCAAAAGACGCCGTCGGAAGTCAAATTAAAACCTATCACACCCAGCATCCGGGATTTCGTGGGAAAACTGAGATTAAATGTCGATAACACGCGAAAAGACCCCTTCAATGACGACATAGGTCAGGGATGTGCCACTGTATCTACGAACACATCTATGTCATGAGGTTCAGAAGGGATGCCCCATCAGCCATGCGATCCGGTGGGATGGCAGGGGGACGGTCCGGGAGCGGGATGGCAGGGGGACGGTCCGGGAGTGGGATGGCAGGGGGACGGTCCGGGAGCGGGATGGCAGGGGACGGTCCGGGAGCGGGATGGCAGGGGGACGGTCCGGGAGCGGGATGGCAGGGGGACGGTCCGGGAGTGGGATGGCAGGGGGACGGTCCGGGAGCGGGATGGCAGGGGGACGGTCCGGGAGTGGGATGGCAGGGGGACGGTCCGGGAGCGGGATAGCAGGGGGACGGTCCGGGAGGGGGATGGCAGGGGGACGGTCCGGGAGCGGGATGGCAGGGGGACGGTCCGGGAGCGGGATGGCAGGGGGACGGTCCGGGAGCGGGATGGCAGGGGGACGGTCCGGGAGCGGGATGGCAGGGGGACGGTCCGGGAGTGGGACGGCAGGTGGACGGTCCGGGAGCGGGATGGCAGGGGGACGGTCCGGGAGCGGGATGGCAGGGGGATGGTCCGGGAGTGGGACGGCAGGGGGACGGTCCTGGAGTGGGATGGCAGGGGGACGGTCCGGGAGTGGGATGGCAGGGGACGGTCCGGGAGTGGGATGGCAGGGGGACGGTCCGGGAGCGGGATGGCAGGGGGACGGTCCGGGAGTGGGATGGCAGGGGGACGGTCCGGGAGCGGGACGGCAGGGGGACAGTCCGGGAGCGGGATGGCAGGGGGACGGTCCGGGAGTGAGATGGCAGGGGGACGGTCCGGGAGCGGGATGGCAGGGGGACGGTCCGGGAGCGGGACGGCAGGGGGACGGTCCGGGAGCGGGATGTCAGGGGGACGGTCCGGGAGTGGGATGGCAGGGGGACGGTCCGGGAGTGGGATGGCAGGGGGACGGTCCGGGGAGTGGGATGGCAGGGGACGGTCCGGGAGTGGGATGGCAGGGGGACGGTCCGGGAGTGGGATGGCAGGGGGACGGTCCGAGAGCGGGACGGCAGGGGGACGGTCCGGGAGCGGGATGTCAGGGGGACGGTCCGGGAGTGGGATGGCAGGGGGACGGTCCGGGAGCGGGATGGCAGGGGACGGTCCGGGAGCGGGATGGCAGGGGGACGGTCCGGGAGTGGGATGGCAGGGGGACGGTCCGGGAGCGGGATGGCAGGGGGACGGTCCGGGAGTGGGATGGCAGGAGGACGGTCCGGGAGCGGGATGGCAGGGGGACGGTCCGGGAGTGGGATGGCAGGGGGACGGTCCGGGAGTGGGATGGCAGGGGACGGTCCGGGAGTGGGATGGCAGGGGGACGGTCCGGGAGTGGGATGGCAGGGGGACGGTCCGGGAGCGGGATGGCAGGGGGACGGTCCGGGAGTGGGATGTCAGGGGGACGGTCCGGGAGTGGGATGGCAGGGGGACGGTCCGGGAGTGGGATGGCAGGGGGACGGTCCGGGAGCGGGATGGCAGGGGGACGGTCCGGGAGCGGGATGTCAGGGGGACGGTCCGGGAGCGGGATGGCAGGGGACGGTCCGGGAGTGGGATGGCAGGGGGACGGTCCGGGAGTGGGATGGCAGGGGGACGGTCCGGGAGCGGGATGGCAGGGGGACGGTCCGGGAGCGGGATGGCAGGGGGACGGTCCGGGAGCGGGATGGCAGGGGGACGGTCCGGGAGCGGGATGGCAGGGGGACGGTCCGGGAGCGGGATGGCAGGGGGACGGTCCGGGAGCGGGATGGCAGGGGGACGGTCCGGGAGCGGGATGGCAGGGGGACGGTCCGGGAGTGGGATGGCAGGGGGACGGTCCGGGAGCGGGATGGCAGGGGGACGGTCCGGGAGTGGGATGGCAATCGTTCAGCGTGGGTGTGACGTCATGACCCAGTCCCTGCGTCAGCACTAATGACGTCATTTCGGACCTCTGAAGCGGCGGACGGCCGGAGGCGGACCTCTCCTGATGTCCGTGCCGGCCGCGTGATTTTTTTCCCAATACGCGTTAGCTACGGGGTGCATTTGATTGGTTGATGGGCCTGCGGGGTGACGTCATCATTCGGAACGCAGCGATGTAGAGGTGCCAATTTTTAGCAATCATCACGGTACACATGTAGGGATGCTTGGTTGGATCAAGTCAAAATTCGCGAGAACTTAGAGCTCAGGTTGTGTAGGCATGGTTAGGTTTGGTTTGGTTATGATACATAACTGAAATATTCTGCAGGGATTAGTTTTTTTAAAGGATGAAATACCCGAGGCTTGCTAACCGACGGCTTACAAGTGCTGGTGAAGCAGATATGAACAAAAAAGTACACCTTTCTCGCATAAAATGGAATATTTCAATCCGGGATTGCAGCGAAGCTTGATTTTAGCACCACGGATTTATTATCCTTTGGAAAAAAAAACATTATAGGTACTTACATCATCTGTGTCTACCTCACGCGGTGTACCCACGTGCAAAAGTAAAAGATGGCCGGTTCAGGTTAGGGTTGCTTGAACAATTACACTGGCTTCTTCGAAGTCTCTTTCTCTCACAATTCAGTCTCTTACAGCTTCAGGGGGACTCAGACCATACGCATCCATTGCTAAACGAGACGAATTCAAATTTCCGCCGACGCGACGAATGGAGCTAACAGATGATGCACTCTGGGTACTAGAGATAATGACGTCACGCCGCAGGCCCATCAACCAATCAAATGCGCCCTGTAGCTTCCGCGTATTGGGAAAAAATACCACGCGTGCCGGCCACACCGCCCAGCTCGGGTATTCCCCGCGGAAATATGTGGCGCCTTGTCCGAGTGGGCGTATGCGTGTGACGACGTCGGTGGTGTGCAGTGTAAAATAATTGACCATGTGGCCTGGAAGTTCACAGTTAATGGAATTGTGCTATTTCATCCTTGCCCTAGGTTTTTACCATTTTGCCACATGTGTGGGCAATCATTATGCACACGACTGCTAAATAATGTAAAATGCATGTGACTGAAGTAAAAGGCATTCAACTTTTTTCATCCTTAAGTGACAATCCTTTATTTTCTTCCAATCATTCACTATTCCCAAGCAACTTCTTTCTTCATCCTCACAGTTAATGGTTAAATAATTTTAGGACACTGGTGGTGAGAGTAGGCAGTGGATCATGGGCGTGACGACGCCGGTGGTGAGAGTAGGCAGTGGATCACGGGCGTGATGACGCCGGTGGTGAGAGTAGGCAGTGGATCACGGGCGTGACGACGCCGGTGGTGAGAGTAGGCAGTGGATCATGGGCGTGATGACGCCGGTGGTGAGAGCAGGCAGTGGATCATGGGCGTGATGACGTCGGTGAGAGTAGGAGATCCGACGGTACCTGGCAGTGAATGTGCACCAACGAGCCAGTGTCTGACTGGGATCTGGTGCTGGTTTGGTGCACAAGTTCTGTCGATTTGTTGACTCTGTTTTGCTTTCAACATGTTTACACTCACTAATTATTGACTACGATATACTGCTATATATACACGATATACAACTACGATATACAGCTATATATACACGATATACAACTACGATATACTGCTATATATACACGATATACAACTACGATATACAGCTATATATACACGATATACAACTACGGTATGCAGCTCTGTTAACTTTGCAATGGCGCTGCTAAAACGTCATGTCTGAAATGTGTGAATTGAAGCGCTTGGTCCTCACTACGGAATGCACAAATCCCGTGGTATTTCATTTGGCATTTTAAACACGGTAGGGCAATAACAAGTGGACAATCGGAAAACTGATCACCTTAGCACGAGCATGAGAGGGAACTAAGCTTACTTCATCAATGCAGATATGGCATACATATGGACACAAGACAAATATCGTACATGTTAGAAGTGATGGGCGAACCCCAATCCGGTAAAGCACGCCAGAATTTGGACTTTTTTGTGTGTTCGGTTATCAGTGTGGCTAGTTATCCTCATCATTCCCCTTAAGTAGATGCGAGCCCTAATAATTTGCGAGTGAATATGCTTTAATGTCATCAAGACGAGAATGGTCTGCGGGACTTCCCCAATGAGATGCTCCAGCGTTAGCTGGTATGCCGAAGCTGCAACGTGTTTGATTGCGCAATAATAGTCACGTCAACGAGACATATACGAAGGGTGCCCGTGAAACCCAGTAATAAGAGTGTTATCGAAGCGCAATTAAACATTTATCATCTGAGACAAACTCACCAATAGTCAAATGTGCACACTGCGTTCTTGGAACTCGTGGCACCCACAGAAGATAACCCAGATTCAGTTTCCCCAGCGGAGGACATGTTCCGTAACAGTCAGGAGATGTCGGCATTATCGGTGGATTTCTGACAGCGGACGATCGTCCCCACCACCGCTGCCCCCCCCGGCGCTGGGTGCGCTGGGTGTCAAACGTCCCCGCCGGCGCTCCGTGCCGGCGGATGTTGGTCGGCATCACCGGGGCGCAAAGGCGGCCACGGTAAGTGCCCTATTCGGCACCGCTCGGCTAAGCCCGCGGGCGTTGAACAGCGGTGCCGGTACGCCGTCAGTTCCGCCAAACTCCGCCAAACTCCAGGCGGCCAAGACGCGGCTTTGGTCCGGTGTGGCGAACGACGTCGTGTGGGGCGCTGGCTGGAGTCCCGCGCCGGCCCGTCCCCGGCCAGCGCGGCCGGTAAAGCCGCTGGATTTGAATAATAACGGCTCGGCATCAGAATACCACGATCCAGATAATCTAACAGAATACACACACTGAACGTGCTCGGCCGACCCAGAGATTGCCAAAATGCGGCGGACAGCGGCGTCGGTAAAGCTCGGCGGCGTCAGAGGCGCGCATCGCAGACGTCAAATGAAGAAGTCATCTCTATCAGTGCTGAGGGCTGCGAACATGACAAAACAGCAAACACGCGGCAACATGTATGTGGCACACACTGATGGGATGTATGTAGCATAAGCTGATGGCATGTATGCAGCACAGACCGATAGCATTTGAGCAGCAGAAACTCCTGGCATGTTGTCCATTGTCTATGGCTCATTGGTGGGATCTGGTCCATACAGAGAGGCTCTCTGCAGGGAGCAGATCACACCAATGTTCGCCGTGGCTCCATGCATTGTCGTTTCAATATGATTATACATGGAAGCACTGGCTCCGCCCAACAGCCTTGACGTCATAAGCGAGCGTATCTCTCTCTTCATCAGTCCGCCCGACCCGCATCCATCATGCTCTTCAGCGTGTTCAGTGCAGGTGCTATCAGCCAGCGCTCGAGCCGCAGTGAAGGGCCACCTGCCGTGGCTGGGCTCGCAGCCGAGACAAAGCCGGCGCCAGTGCCGCGGCCGCGGCTCGCCACCGCCACAGGCCTGAGGGCGCTCGAAAACTGCGCTCGCTCTCCTCAGAGTCTGATCGATGGCTGTGTAGTACACTGGCCGGCGTGCCGTCTGGACATCTAGGCCACTGTGTCGCGAGGTCACTGCGACAGGTCACGTGACCAGCGGTGACGGGTCGGCCTCCGTTCGGCGCCCGTCCTGGGCCGAGGGAAGTGACGACGGCGCGACATGGGCGTGATGCACAATGCGAGTGTCCGTTTGCGTGTTCTACTGGACTGCGCCGTTGTGGTGCACATGGCTGGCGTACCAACCGCCGAGATACTCACTACCGACTGATCTGACCTTCGGTCAAGGTCACTACGCTGTCGGCAGTTTCACTAGTCGCCAGTGCTGTTTGCACTTGTGTAATATCGCTATCACACATATTGTATGATGTGCCAATCTTGTCACTACATCTCCAATGATTGGATGGTAATTAGGCAGGAGAAGATCTGCAAACTGCCGAGGAACTGAGCGGGAATGGTCACCACCTGGGTAGTCTTAAGATCGGTACACAAAGCTGGCTTCCACGGACAGCCAGATATCCGGTAGACACGGCCGCAGCTATTCTAGATAGGTTGCTAATCATGTGCACACATTCCAGTCATTTGACCTCCGACCTTTGACCCATGCAATGGTGTGTATCAGGGAAATTGTAGGGTTGTTGCCGGAATTGCAGATTTTCTACAGCTGATGGCCGGAGGTGCGGCCTTTCTGATGATTAAGCATATTTATGGCAGTTGTTTGAAGGATTCCACATCGCTTTTGCGTCATGGGCAATTTCTTCATTGAGATATCATCATCATTTCATCAATTTCATCATTGACATAACCTCACCATTTCATAAATTTCGTCGCTGTCATCATCACATTTTAACGTCACTTCATCATTGTTAGCATTGGCATAAAATTGGCATAACTTATCGTGGCATTGATCATGATTCATAAATGCATTGCTATAATTTCCGATGGTCATAACACTAGGCGGTTTCACGCGTGCACATGCGGGGAGTAATTGCTATCACATCTTAATGGCAGAGTCAGGCCATAATAATTACGTTGATCTGAAAACATTTAACTCGGAGATTGGACAAATTTATCATATGTGTATACAAATATAGTAGGTTCCGTTACCTCATGCGACAAGTTTTTGATCTAGTAACAGCTTGTTTATGCACAAGTCCTGAAAATCCACACCTACATCCGCGCCTAGGACGTCATCTAATCGGGAATCTGGAAGTCAGGCCAAGCGAGCCTGACTTCGGAAGTAAACACGATGACAACAGCTCTTCGTCGAATCCAGTGGACTTCAAATGCCAAATTTTCCGAGCGCTTGACCACTCTGATCAATTTCACCAGCCAGCTTCAACTGCGGTTGGCCCTTTATGATAGCTATGACTAATTACAATCCACATTTCAAAACATAGTGTCATCATTTGTGATCTGATTGCGTCATTTACGTCTGAAATATACCAGGCAAGTCGAGAAGCAGATTTGTCTCAGATGCGCATATCTTGGACGTGTTGGGGTCTTTGGGGTGCTGCAAACAATTCATTCTTTGTTATTTCTTGCGAGTATGATATGCAAATAAAAGGATCAATTCACCCACCCGGAAACCCAATATGGATTAACCAGGTAGGAGTACAGCGACATTTAAGAACGGAGCCTCGTATGGTGCTGCTGTACAGTGGACGCCATTACAAATGTCAACAATCTGGTTATAAAGTGGAGGGAATCTAATGTTTTCGGGAGCGTCAAGGTGGAACCGTAGCATCTGGTAATTATGCATACCTATTCATAATACAGAAATTTCACAGCCATGCAATGAAACGTAAAAGGAAAACTTCTCATCCGCAAGATGCATACTACCACTTCCTCCCCAAAATTGTATATTTGCTGGAAATACAACGGTAAATGTATGTTCTGTCCGATAACTCTTCACCCCCTGCCCTAGTGCCAAATGCGGCACGATTTGCTGGCTGTTTCTGTGAATCCAGTGCTTTTTACAACCAGTGCCGCCATTGGAATATGTCGGCTGAATTATATATTCAATTTGTTACTTGATGGTTAAGACGTCTAGAGGATTTCATATCTACAGATAAAGTACATATATTTAAATGATATGCCCGTCATACTAGACGAAGTCATCGACATTGCATCCCGGTGTTTATTGGCCGTCGTGAAATACTGCCAATGCCTACGAAGCAATGACAGCAATGCCTACACAAGTGAGTATTTTCCTGCTCCAATGTGCAGATAAAAATGGGTAGCACCTGGGAAAATACGAGCTTTATCCACACGGGTTTTACCCAGATGGCTAAAACCCGTGCCCCACAATCCTATTAAAAACGCATCGTTTATACATGACAAAGGACGTATGTGAGAAACAACATGCGGATTTCGTCTCGCGGTTCGTATTTATATAGTAGCACACTGCTGACAATCGCATTGTGTGATGGTCCAGCTCTTGCGTCGTTAACTTAAAAGGTTTCCGAACACTAAGACCGTGTAAAATTCGCTTTCCTGATGAATTGCCATATGCCATATGCCATCTAACTATCATACGGAAATCATATCGGGCCAAAATTGCACTCTCCTAAAGCGTGCAGTAATCAATTGATATCTCCTTTCTTGTGGTCACTCGAGCTGTCAACACTGACCTCACTGCTGATGCCACCCCCTTTGATCACACTTGTGGACAATAAGCGTGGAGGGTAAGACCTTGAGACAAAGTAGCGAATACAGCGCTTCACCTAAGCTCATTCCAGCTGTTGGTATGTAGTATAGCATCCGGTTAAGATAATTTCCAGGTCGAGCCCAATAAATCGGCAGTAAGATAAATTCCATGTGTCTTTATTCGCTTACGGGCGCATCCACTGCGTTGGTAATACAGCAGGGTTCTTCATGGGGAGCATGGCAAGCATTCTGTACCTACTGGGGGTGGAATGGTATTTGGTGGTAGTGACAGGGCCGGTGGCGGTGGTTGCTGTTGTTAGTGTTGGTGGTGGTGGTGGTGCCATGTACATACCAAGTCATACCATGTGCATGTCAAGTACAAGGGTCGTACAAGTCAAGAACATGCCAAGTAAATGCCAAGAACAGTTCAAATACAAATACAGTACATATACGCATGCTGAATACCCGTACAATAAGCATTAAGTACGATTGCAGTACATGTTAAGTACATGTCGAGCACATGCATAGTACATATCAAGTACATCCTTATTATTCGTCAAAACACTTCTAATTTGCATAATTCAACGGTGTCCGGTCAGCCTGGTTCAGTTGACCTCAATATTAGGCAATTTAATTCAGCCTGGATGCTGTATATATATATATATATATATATATATATATATATATATATATATTTTTTTTTTCACTATGAACCAAGCGTAAAGCTACAACTACTACTTCCAGTTGCATGGTCTAACCACAACGATTATTTATTACCAACACGAAGGTCACATCAAAACAGTGACGTGGACAGCAACTGGGCCAGAAGCCGCCAGCACCTTCACCACAACGTAGTGCATTCGAACGGGGAACAGGGATGTTCGTACACTTGTCGGACATTTTGTGATTGATGTTGACCGCACCACAAAACCATATTTGCCTTCCGAAACAATGAACTCCGTAAACTGAAGCTACAACGGTAACGGTAGACGCTCAGTTCAACCTCATTGATGTATGTTCAGGTAAAGTGTCTCATTAAGCGGTGTAGCATATTCTGCACCAGCGGGAGCTAGACCTGTATGGTTCAGCATGTGCTCGCATGCTCCATTCAAAGACGTTGTATAATGTGAAAAAAACCGTTGGGTCACCTTCGGTAAACTTTTCCTGTGCATTCCATTCAGCAGACGAAGTAACTTCCAGCGCATTGCACCAACATCATCACATGATGGTGCCGTGGATAAAGCTTGCTCGGTATGACTATTGAACAGCACCAACACGTATGAAACCAGCACCTTCCAATTCCCTCTTCGATCTGTATCGACTTCGTACTTTATTTGCCTTTTAAGCACTTGACTTCCCAGGTTTGAAGTGACGATATAATAAATCCGCCATAGGGATAAAATGAATGTTGTGCAAAAATGCAGAACATTTTTTCAATTAATTCGAGAGTGTCGCCTCAAACGACGTGTCCGTGCTTTCCGTTTTCTTTGCTTCCAAATGATCAGCTGGGCCCATGGAAGGTTGGGGGGGGGCGGAAACCGTCGGTATTCCGCATATTCCGCATGCTTGGTGTAGCGGTCCCAGTAGCACCGTCCCACCACTGATGAGGTGTGCTGTTGACGACCGATATTGGATCATCCCGAGAAACAATTCACACGAAATATCATTGTCATCAGAGCATGAGCAACGCGCAGATGTCTGCAGACAGAGGAATAAACAGATGTGCACATCTACCACCGTACGTAGGCGATGGCCAAGAGACAAAGAGAAACAGATCGCGGTACACGGAATATGTCACGAAACAATTCGGAGCACAGAAATTAAATAGAAGAAGATTAACGATTCATAGAAAAGTACTAACGGTATCGACTACCGATTAGGTCATTGCGTGAAAAAAAACGATGTATGTATGTATGGTAGCCTGGTCGAAAAAAAAAGGAAGTTGAAAAATTGTTAGCTCCACAAGTTTTATTTTGTTACACTGTTCATCAATAACATTCAGACCAATTTTCAGTAAATTTCGTTTAAGTTTACGCGTCACGCAAACACCGTGTCTTTTTCCCGACAGAAGAGAAACTGAAGGATGTTAATTTTTGTTCTTCTTTCGCATAGCATAGCTCCCATTTTCTATTAAAACAAAATAACCTTAATAAATAATGATACTTCATCGTGCGAACTTGAATGACGAAATGAGGTGGGACTTCAATGTGTCCCTCTACAATTCAGCAGCCACCATCTTTTATCAGTTCCACCTTGGTCGGAGCAGGGAGACGGTGACAGTGGGTAGCCACGAGGCGGAGAAGGTATTGTTTCTGCTCTTCGTCTTTGGTCAGCGATGTGTTGAACGTGTGGATGAGAGAAACAGCTCTTTCTTCTGCATCGTTAACGACATTTAAAGAACCCACATACTTCATGTCCAGGAACGCATACTGGACATGAACAGAAAGAGTTCATGTCCAGGAACTCTTTCTGCTGTGTTCGTCTCCCACATCCTGGATTCTTCCTTCAAGAATGAGGATTTTGCATTCTTCTTCCCCGCTCAGTAATGATATTACACACCTTCAGCGTCCTCTTGGTCACGAACTCCTCCAGCCCACTGATTCTCCAGCCCACTAATGTCGAGCAACTGGGAGTAGAAGTGAAGTCTTCGTCGTCCTCGGACTCGAGGTTGGAGGAGGACTTGGAAGACAGCTGAGCCGCCGCCACCGAGGATGAAGCTGCCTCAGCCTTTGCCTTCGACCTTCTCGCCTTCTCTTGTTCTTCCCGAAGTCGCTTCCGACACTCCCTCCCCACTGTCACTAGATCAGGGCTGCAGGAGGTAACGTCCTCACGTTCCATTTGGTAAAACACACGATCCTCTTCAACATTCATCTGCACCAGAACATCACTGGCTCAGATGTCGAAGAGGTCGCCGGGTGATGCGTGGAAAATCATCGCCGGTGTGCCACCTCGCTTTCGGCTCTTGAGGTTCTGGTATTCCCACATCAACTTCTCCAACTTCCTCACAGGAAATCCAACTTCACACAGGAATCAAACCGCAGGGTAGGGACCCTTGCTCTCGTCCAGATGGCACAGCAGGCTTCACAGGTCTTCTTGAAGCTTTCCGGGAAAGGCAATTTCTGTTTCAGGTGAAAGAATTGTCACATCCGAAGTACGTCACCTCGCGTTGGAAGCCGAGCAGTTCAGAAAAAATAAAGGGGACTCCATAATAACCACCATTCTGGTCCACTTCGCGTACTCGGTGCTAAAGAGGCCATCTGCAAAAGAGAGAAACCAAAGATGAGATTTTGCGCGACCTTTAACCCGCGCCGTCTTTCCGGCCAGATCCTCACACATCGTCTCGGGGGGTGGGGGGCGGTTAGTAACCCCCATCTAAAATCCAAACTAAGTATCGCACGAAAACGAAAGAGGTGTCATCGGAAAGCGCTCGACGAGTAGGTTCCGGGTCTATCCCCAACACATTTTTTTCCCACAAATGTGACGTCACCAGGGGGCTAGATTTCCATGACTTCATGACTTACATTATGCTTTTGGCTCTGGGGAGTTCATTTTGGGGATATATGAAAAGCAATTTATTTGGAATTAGAAAGGGACAGCTAAATCGACCAGGGCTTTAATTTTTTGCCCCCCAAGAAATATTTTTTCTCTTTTTTAATTTCAAAATTTTGAATTCAAGTTTTCTTTAATTTTCTTTTTCCAATGGGTAGGGCAGACCGAGAAAAGTTGTTGGAAGTCAACTTTCTCTTAATAAAAATGCTTACTTTAGCCAGAATCCTCTATTTGAACTGCAATTTGGCAAATACGCAAAATTGATATGTATTAAAAAAAAATTCACCCGTACGTTTTGTTGCATCCCTAAAGAGAAGCAAACGCTGAGTTTCATTAAAATATCTGTATCCGTTAAAGCCTGACGACTGGTTGAACTTTTTGGAGGTGACCTCACTGAACCTTGACTAACTCGTTAACCCCAGATGACCTGACTTCAAAATTTTGAATCAGCATGCCAAATTGATGTGGGAAAAGGTATGTCAAATTTGGGCGCGCTGCTACGCGCCGATCGTCCACTATCCGCGAAAAACCTGATGGTTGAAGACCCCCCGAGACGGGACGGGTTAGATATGCATGAAATCGTCCAAAATTTGGCACACAATACAGGCACATAGTGGAATAAAAATAACCTTGTGGAGTGCCCCTCCTTGAAACTTGTAAAATTACCATGTACGTGTGGACCACCTTAACACGCGCCCTGGAGGGGGAGGGGGCGAAATCCGCCCACCCCTCCGGTTTTTCGTAGATAACTCCAGATTTTACCGGCCGATATACGCCATTGCTTGTGTACCTGCTAATAAATGACCAGTGCGTTGTTTAAAGTAAGAAAAATTAAAATCTATCGAACATTTTTCGAGTTAGGGGTCGCTAAAATCAAAACAATTTTCAGCGCCAGACCACAAATATCGGCGCTGATGCGCTTCCCGAATATTAGCAAAAATGAAGTATTGTTGGCCAAACTAGCGATTTGTTTGATGTTAAAGCAAGAAACAATGAAAATTGGCCGAAACGTTTTCAAGTTAGGGGCCGTTAAAGTAAAAACAATTCGCAGCGCCAGACCACAAATATCGGTGCCGATGCGCTTGCCGTATATTTGCAAAAGAGAAGTGTTCTTGACAACACGGGCGACTTGCTTGATGCATATTGTTATGTTGTATAATTTAATATTCATGTTTCGTCGCCGAGGTCAAGTCAGGTCAAGTTCATGACAAGCTAATGGAACCAAACTTGGTCAACTGGAATGTGTCATAAATGCAAATGACTGTCATGCGATTGACGTCACTTTACATGTTACTCCATACACATCCCGAAATCTACTGTTTGTCGTTGTGTGCCTAAGCGTTTCCATACTTTGTTCGTGTATTTCACTCCTTTCTTTGCGAAGCCGATTGTGCCGAGCCGCCCAACGGAACAGTCGGGTTGGGAGCCCGGTTCCGGTAACTGGAGCAGGTAATGACGTAATAAAGTGCTCCTATATAGGTGACCTTAGGTCAAATGGCGAATTTGACATGTGTATTGCATCATTAGTAATGTCCAAAACATCATTAATGCCAATTTTGGAGCATTTAAGCACAATCACAGCAATCCATAACAACGACAAGCCAAGCCACGCAAAACCAGACAAGTTTCCAATTTTGACCTCATTTGACCTTGAAAATATTGACCTGAGGTGATGAACTTTGCACACAATAGAGTTCCCTATCGTGCCCATCCACCCTGCGAATTTCGTTCCTCTGGCCTTCATATGAGCTGAGATCTTAGGGGGGGCGGAGTCCGTGCCCCCTCCAGTGCGCTTTATTTTCAGAGGCCCTCCACGACGCGTGTTAATGTATGGATATATATATACATATGTATGCATGTATTTTTGCATGAAATCATATATATATATATATATATATATATATATATATAATATATATATATATATATGTATATGCATGTATGCATGCATTTTTGTATGAAATCATATATGTATATATTATTTGTCAGTAGGTGCTTATCTTGGGTAAATGTTTTATTTGTTCAGCCTGTGTCTAGTTGATCTGCCGAGGAAGTGGAGCATAGCTCGCTGAAAATGATGTCTCAATTGTTATTTTTCGAAATTGAAGTCAATATCAGATCAGGGCATGTAGATCTGACCTCGAAAAAGGCATGCACTGGGTGTTCCAGTGCAAAGAAAAGACAAATCCGTAATAAAGCGACACTATCTAGTCTCATTTGCGTAATTTTTCACCCTGTTTTGATCATCCGGAAAATAGCAGCTAGAATGTCAAATATTGTGGCGAGAAAGGTACATAGCAGTCTGAATCTGTCTTACAAACACCCTCCTCCAAATGTAATATTCTTTTGTTGCCGTCATCCATTAGATCTCCTAAGCACAATCGGTTCCGGTGCTTGTGGATGGTCAACCTTCGGTTTCATTTCACATTTTTTCGAAGCCGACCTTGACCTGACAACCAACTTCTACGCGATGCCATGACTGACCTTAGCAGGTGCCAATTCAGTAAGCAGATGCAGTTGGAACCCGTATCGCACGACTCTGCATCTGTTTCACAGCTGCGCTCATGAAAACACTATTTATAAGCATGGAGTCGACCGACCGACGGAGAACACCGGCACATAAGCCGAGGTCGCTTCGCTTTCGGCACCTGAGCCGAGGTCGCTTCGCTTTCCCTGCCTCAGGTGCCATGCCGCATTGCTCCACCCGTGGATCCAGAGAGCGCCGCCACCACCACGAGTCTCCGCCTGCGGACATGGCTGCCTGGTGGCGAACACGGCCAGGTGAAAGCTTAGTTTGAGTGTGGGCGAGTGTTGCGGTGACGTGAGCGCGGCGGTCCATGGGGGCGCGCTGCCCCGCCGGGACGCCGTGAAACCATCGCGTGCCCAGCGTGGCCGCCGGGGCCGCCGCCGGGGCCTGCCGCGCGCCCGCCAACCGACCACCATTTATTTCAATCGCGGCGCGCCGTCGATAGTGGCCATTCCATCACCGAATCACACACTGATCTCGCCCCTAATGGGAGCGGTAAACAATGAAGATGGATGGCGCGAACGACGCTGGTCGGCCCTGTTTGTGTTGAGTTCGATTTCACGCGCTTAATGAAACCGATACATCACTGTCATTAAACTGGTATTATTAAACAAGTTCTTGTTGGTTAACAGAATGGAGAGTGATGCCTAAAACACGATTTTCCACACAGTGAACATGACCTGCGACGGGGAAAAGGAAATCTGAGTTCCAATTAAATTTATCACGTGATAATCAATTAAATGAAGATATTGCTAAAATTCAAACACAACTAAAAAATCAGTCGCATATAAAATAAAATTCAAAAATACTTGCTGGTGTTCTTGTGATACATATGTACTTGTGCTTGCACCAACTCGAGAAGTCATATTTGATTTCACAAGTAACCTGGCGGGAATGGTTTCCATGGAGACAGCGTGTGTGGTGGTGGTGAAGGGGTACACGATTATTCGAACGATATGTAAACACCGAAGGATAAATTCTGCTTGCTTTCATCGCACATGCTATTGATACTTGCGCAGATCCCAGCTTCAATCAACGTCGGATAGCAAGCAGGTGGTCGGCAGCGAGTAAGCCACTGTCGAAACGCCCAAAGGTTTACGGTATAATTAGTTTGTAGTGGTGCATAGCATAGGTAAATCTATATATCGGAGAAATCTGTCACTGCTAAGCACTCAAATTGCGGACGAAGTGGAATTTGCACGACCCGTTTTGAATATAGATGTTGATACATTACCTTACATTTATTATGCCCACAATATTTTCAGCTGTGGCAACGAAACACTGAAAATGCTCTCGTCTGATCAATACAAATCGGGTCCGTAGCATCACTACAGAACAAACACTTTACTTCGGGATTCAGCTTAGTTTCAAGACCTGCTGAGTACGCTGGGAAGGGTGCTATACCACACCTAAACCCTCATCTCCTACCCGCCAACCTCCCAATCCTCCCAGCTGAATGTAGCTAACAATGCTAAGCACCGAATACAATTCATCTCATGCGTGTTCTCAAAGTGTCGGGAAGCCAATATCATGACCACAAACGCATGACGGCTCACTAGCAATGCTTGGAGAAATGACGCCGACGAATATCCCCTGATAATGTGTGTATGAAGAGCACACGTGCAATGCAAGAGAAGAAAACAGAGCCAAACACGTGCTGTTCTGATTCCACATTGCTTACGCTGTGTTTGAGAGCATTATTATGTGCATAATGCAGCATGTTTCTTATGGAGAGTGTGCCAAGTGCAAGAATAAACCCTGAAACAACTAATGTCGTGCACCGGGATCCCCGTTCGGTATTAATAGCGCTTCGCAACATTTTTTTATCACGTTACTCGCAGTCGGCTGATAAATAGGGCGTGCCATGCCATGCCATTGCCAAGGAAGCTGACGCACATAAAAAATCCGACTGCAAGCAATGAGGCCTCCCATGCTACACTCCGGAATATCCTAAACACCGGGATATTTCATTTTGCTGCGATAAGTTTGGAGGAGCCAGCCTTGTTCGAGGCCTTCTCTCCCACTATTTGCATGGAATACCAATGCGTATTCAGGGCGGTGTAATTAATGGTAGAGGAAACACCCAAAAAAATGTCCCGGCCTACACCCGGGCGATCTATTTCTGATTGCTGGAGGCTGCTGAGACGGGAGGCTCGGGAAACGCCCGATTGAGCAAAGCAAACGCTCACGCGCGAGGGCTTTGTTTACGCTGTTCGTCTCGACAGGAACACTTTCAGACTGCCGCCGTCTTCCTGCTGCCGGCAGCTGCCGTCTGGAACTTCGACACGCGCACAGTGCGAGCGGCGCGCCCCGGTGGTGGGATATTTACTGCCATCCCTACATCACGAAGTCCCAGCAAAGTTCGTCGCAAAGTTACGCGGAATTATTTTCCATACTAGAAATCACAGTGACCTAGGTCTATGAAACTAGGATCTCGATGTGTGTTGCTGAAAAGACCTTATTTAAAGAAAATGCTCGAAATCAGAGACGACAAAAGGTACCTAAAGCTCGCGGCTGATTTTTTTCCCGGGACATGTAATCATGCCTCGATCCGATTGTTATTGGCTGCTACGTAATTTTTCCCAAGACCAACATTGTTTCATAGTACTTGCAATTGGGCTTCCGGCAAAGTGTGCAGAAACGAGCAAAGAAGTAAAAGTAATGTAAGAGTAATGCTCTTCCTTCTTTATCTTGGCAACCGTAAGTTATTCGATGCCGACTGCCCAGAGGGGTGACACCGATAGACTGGTCAAAAGGTGGCACACATGTACTGGTCAGACGGGGTGGCACCCATAAACTGGCCAGAAGGGTGGCACCCATGGACTGGCCAGAAGGATGGCAGTAGGGCGTCATGGTCAGAAGAGTATCACCCACCTGATAATTATGCGGAATAAAGTTACTAAAGGGCTTTTATAAACTTCCGGTACCCTGCGTAACCTGTGCAGTCGAAGGTTTGTGGTGGACATTAGCGATTGTGCTTTGGTGAGACAAACTGAATTCACCTTCGAGGTTGGCAATACATGCACCTGTGGAGCTATTATAACTAGATTATGACTATATAGGAGTAGCCATATCTTATAGCAGATTGCATGATCTCTCCGCCTATGTGGCTGATGGTGGCGAAGTGTCCCAAGCTGCGGCGGCCCCTACCACCGCCTGTTAGTGTATTATCTCGGCAATACAACATATTTAGTGGAACGCTCCACAATCCGCGATTCGAAGCCTGCCATCTTTGGCTGCTGGTTGGCAGCATTTCCTTCATTACAAGCCACATCGCAAGCACGTCTTTATCCAACTGGAACAGTCGAAAAGCATCGCAAGACGCACGGCCCTTGCTAACACGTATGAGTGACTAACGGCATCCCTGCATAACGGGAGCATCACGCATGCCTGTCGGGTCAGTCGATGAGCACCGAGCTTTGCTGGTGTCGACAACGGTGGTGCAACGCTGGACGAAGAGCCTTCACGTCGTCGTTCATCACCAGCACGTTCAGCACGCTCTGCACAGTGTTCACACCACCAGAGACGCCGTCCGGACGGTGCGGCTGCTGGCTGTGTCCCTGCCGTAGTCGGAGGTGTACTGCCTGTAGTCGCCAGTGCCGTCGGTGGAGAAGTGTTTCGCGAAGGTATCTGTGTGGCCGGCGAAGCAATCTGCCGTGGAGTTGCCAGTGAGGCCACCAGCGTGCTCGCTGCTCAGTAGCGTCGCGTGCTGACAATGAGCCGGGGAGCCGCCGATGGAGCCGATGTCGACAGGAACCAACATCGGCCTGCTCATGCCGTCCCTCGCGCTGCGCCGCTCGCCGCGGCACGGCCCAAACTGCGCCGGTTTCGTCGCCGACGGCTGCCGGCCGCCGCGCCTTCGGCGCAGCAGCAGCAGTGCGGCAGACGCGGCGCAGAAGACGGCGAGGAAGGCGGCGGCGCCGACGACGGCCACCGTGAGCCACCAGCGGCAGCCGAGCTCAGCCTCCGGCAGGTCGGCCAACAGGTGACCTGAGGTCACGCACCTCACCGGGGTCACAGCCGTCGTGTTGGTGTCCGCCAGTTGTAGCTGCCACAGCCAGCGGGACGAGCAGTTGCACACGATTGGGTTGCCGCTGATGTTGAACACGCCCACGCGCCGCACCACGGACGTCATGTTCTCCAGCATGGCCAGTCCGTTGCCGGCCAAGCTCAGCACTCGCAGACGAGGCAGTCTTTCTACCGCCGAGGCGGGAAACCACGCCAACTGCGGGTTGTGGCACAAGTACACCTCCTCCAGCAGGAGGTTGTTGCTGAACACGTGACCCGACACCGAAGCCAGCGTTTCGCTGTGGCACAGACTCAGCACGCGAAGCCGATGGAGGCTGTCCATATGACGCGCCTTCAGCGAGGCAAACTGGTTTCCCCCGACGTGGAGCTCCTCGAGCCGGGGCAGCGCCAAGGACTCGGCTGGGAAGGGGTTGAGCCGATTGTAGCTGACGTCAAGCACTTTCAAGTCGAATAGGTCACTGAATGCCTCCGGGTGTATTCGATTGATGGCATTGTCTGCGAGGGAGATATTACGAAGCGAGTGCAGCACGAAGAATGCGTGGAAAGGAACCTCCTGGAGAATATTTCCACACAACCGTAGCACTTGGAGGCTGGTGAGATGACGGAATGCATCGGAAGGGACGTACGTGAGCCCATTACGGCTGAGGTCAAGGGTCACAAGGTCATGAAGGTTCTCGAATGCGTCTCTGGAGATTCTTCGTAACCTGTTGTTGGCAAGATTTAGGGAACTGAGATGTGGCACCCATTGAAACACGGCTCCGGATAGTTCACCCAGTTGGTTCTTGCTCAGATCTAGCTTCCGCAGTTGACCAAGTCCTTCAAATGAGTCCACCATCAGACCAGACAGCTGGTTGTTGCTAAGCAACAGCGTCGTCAGCTGTTGCTGCATGGCCAGCTGACCACGTCCGAGTGACGTCACACTGTTGTTGGACAGGTCCAGCAGGCGCAGGTTCGGGTAGAAGCCGAGCGTGTTGTCCAGGCCGGTGATGTGGTTGCGCTGGAGGTGCAGCACGTGGATGCGCGGGTCCAGGAAGATGGGGATGGTGGCGAGTCGTGAGCGGCTGCAGTCCGAGTTGAGAGGTCGGCAGCGACACTGCTCGGGGCACAGAGCGGCTGCGATGTTACTCAGTGCTGACATCACCACCAGCAGGACCACCCCCCGGCAGGCAGACGGCATCGTCTTCAGTTGATGATGATCGCCCTGCAACACACGAGGAGATAACATGAGATTCAGCGGGAAGGTCAATTTTGTTCCAATAGCATGGGCGCCTTTGTCCTCCCGTACGACCGGCAGCTGGGGCATTTGCCACGACGGATCGACCAGGGCCCGGTACCCTCATGTCTTATATTTCTGGCAAAATTGATGCACAGGAAAATCTTATGTCCTGAATCAACCGGTGCAAATTTTCCTTAATATGTAGCATATTAATTATTGACTGTGTCGCATGTGGTTCCAGGTGCAATGCATATGGATTACTGATTGTGTGGTTTGTGGTTTCAGGTACAATACACATTTATTACGTATTGTGTGGTATGTAGTTTCAGATGCAGTACATGTGGATTAATGCTTGTGTGGCATATGATTCCAGGTACACTACATATGGGTCAGGCACATATGGTGCCAAGTTTCCGATATCTGCTTTTGCTGTGTCTTCAGCGTAATTTATTTTGCATTACACATCCGTGACTGGATTACACTTGCGTATTTTTCTGGACGTTGAGCCGGACTTAAGATCCGGCTACCTAATCCGCACCAGTGGAAGATGTCTACTCGATTTAACAGCGTGGATCTTGATAGCTTGAAGTTCGACTTCGTGGCTGGCTGGTTTATTGCTGGCCTTCCAATGTTAAGGAACGACTCCCAAGTTGCATTTCCTTTTGCCAAGTAGTTCGAACAAGTCATTTAAACACTCGGCGTCTCCCTTCAATTTCTTTCGAACAGTAGAAAGTTTCATTCATTGCAGTCAGGCTTTTAACAAAAGACGATAAGCAATACTTTGCTGGTTTGTGGCAATCATAAGTCACGGAAAATATCTTGTTTTCTCGATGTAGTATATTTATCGTAAACATAACTGTATCCTCCAATTTGCCGGCACATCAAGTTAGTTCTGGATGTTTTTGCATGTATCGTACCATCACAAACGAATTATGCTTGACCGATGTCTGGTAAACATGATGTGCTCCATACTAGCACTTTATTGCACCCTTTCGTCCTTGCCGATCGCCATGGAAGAATTGGAAAATAGAGACAAACATGTAAACGACAGAAGACAAAGTACGAAGGGCGGACCGAGTACTTCTAAAGATCATTTGTTGTCGCAGAAGAACCACCAGTGGACGCTTCTTTATTGGATCCTGATACAGCACTAATATCCGCCATCCGGTGGAAGTGGGGGATAACCGGATGCTATCCTCCGGGCATCCTCCAGCAACCATCGGAATACACCTGGCAACAGCGCGCCGACTCCTGGATGAACCGTATATTTAGCATAGTCGATGGGACCATATGCAGCATCCGCTGCGGCGTCGTGTGAGGAAAAATGCAAGGTCACGTCAGGTCACTGGGCCATGATCCTATTGATGAAGTCCTGCTTGGTCCGGGTGGGTGGCACTGCTGTTCTTGTTGCTGCAGTTGGATGTTCTAATAGCTGACATTGCACGCTCGTATGCCACTCGACAGTCCACTCCGCCTGTTTTACTGACCGTTCCAACGGAATCGGTGGTCATTGATCCCTATTGATCTCGGGAATTGTTTCCCAGAGAAAAGAGCATTTATAGACACATTTGTATGACTTGAATGTGAAGGTAGTGAACGTGCTTACCCGTCAGGACCAACAAGAAGCGCATTGCAGTCTTTATAAGCCATGTGTACTGCTTGATGAAACATCCCAGGGTTCTGAGCTGACCTGACCTGACCTGATCTGGCCTGGTCTTTTAGTCGTGCATGTTGCAGAATCCAATGCAATGATGATATATTTATACTAACACATGCCGTGTTCCGGTTTTCAGTTCCCCGCTCTATCTCAGACCCATGTACGGGTCTGAGCTTAGATGGACTGGCCGCATACTTGACGTTTGAGTGTCGAAGGGTGTCGAAACAAAAAGAGCCTTATATGGTGTGTGTAGTGGCTGTGATGTGTTGTTTGACGATGTGTGTCCAGTGGTTTTGGTGTGTGCAGTGACCTTGGGTGTAGTGGTTTTGATGTGCGCAGTGACCTTGGTGGGTGTAGTGGTTTTGGTGTGCGCAGTGACCTTGGTGGGTGTAGTGGTTTTGGTGTGCGCAGTGACCTTGGTGGGTGTAGCGGTTTTGGTGTATACAGTTGCTGTGTTTTGTGCAGTGGCTTTGTTTTGTGGAGTGGCTTTAGTGAGTGCAGTGGCTGTTGGACTATGTGAGTATGTGCACTGCTAAAAATAGCAAAACAGGGAGCCGAAGAATGCCTAAGAAAGTGCATCTGCTGCGATACGTCTATCGTTTTTCTCCATCTTTCAATTCGTCTTAGCACGGCTTGGCCCGTCAGCACTGCCACCTTCGTGCTGTATCGGCCACCATTATAATTCCACCGAGCGTTATGCTGTACCGCACTACATCAGAGTACAGCGGCCCAGTATAGGCGAGACTACTGCTCCATGAGCTATTCCCAGTTGATCGACGACGCCGACGAGCGCGTGAATATCCAGGGAGCTGGTCTCGTCCTGGCTGTGTATCTGCAGGGAGGGGGGGTCCCGTCCTGGCTGTGTATCTGCAGGGAGGGGGTCCCGTCCTCGCTGTGTATCTGTAGGGAGGGGGTCCCGTCCTGGCTGTGTATCTGCGGGGAGGGGGTCCCGTCCTGGCTGTGTATCTGTAGGGAGGGGGTCCCGTCCTGGCTGTGTATCTGTAGGGAGGGGGTCCCGTCCTGGCTGTGTATCTGCAGGGGGGGGGTGCCGTCCTGGCTGTGTATCTGTAGGGAGGGGGTCCCGTCCTGGCTGTGTATCTGCGGGGACGGGGTCCCGTCCTGGCTGTGTATCTGTAGGGAGGGGGTCCCGTCCTGGCTGTGTATCTGCAGGGGGGGGGTGCCGTCCTGGCTGTGTATCTGTAGGGGGGGGGGGGTCCCGTCCTGGCTGTGTATCTGTAGGGAGGGGGTGCCGTCCTGGCTGTGTATCTGTAGGGAGGGGGGCCGTCCTCGCTGTGTATCTGTAGGGAGGGGGTGCCCTGCTGTGTATCTGAGGGAGGGGTCCCGTCCTGGCTGTGTATCTGTAGGGAGGGGGTGCCGTCCTCGCTGTGTATCTGTAGGGAGGGGATGCCGTCCGTCCTGGCTGTGTATCTGTAGGGAGGGGGTCCCGTCCTCGCTGTGTATCTGTAGGGAGGGGGTCCCGTCCTGGCTGTGTATCTGTAGGGAGGGGGTGCCGTCCTCGCTGTGTATCTGTAGGGAGGGGGTCCCGTCCTGGCTGTGTATCTGTAGGGGGGGGTGCCGTCCTGGCTGTGTATCTGTAGGGAGGGGGGCCGTCCTGGCTGTGTATCTGTAGGGAGGGGGTCCCGTCCTGGCTGTGTATCTGTAGGGAGGGGTGCCGTCCTGGCTGTGTATCTGTAGGGGGGGGTGCCGTCCTGGCTGTGTATCTGTAGGGAGGGGGTCCCGTCCTGGCTGTGTATCTGTAGGGGGGGGGTCCCGTCCTGGCTGTGTATCTGTAGGGGGGGGGTCCCGTCCTGGCTGTGTATCTGTAGGGAGGGGGTCCCGTCCTGGCTGTGTATCTGTAGGGAGGGGGTCCCGTCCTGGCTGTGTATCTGTAGGGGGGGTCCGTATCTGTAGGGAGGGGTCCCGTCCTGGCTGTGTATCTGTAGGGAGGGGGTCCCGTCCTGGCTGTGTATCTGTAGGGAGGGGTGCCGTCCTGGCTGTGTATCTGTAGGGGAGGGGGTGCCGTCCTGGCTGTGTATCTGTAGGGAGGGGGTGCCGTCCTGGCTGTGTATCTGTAGGGAGGGGGTGCCGTCCTGGCTGTGTATCTGTAGGGAGGGGGTGCCGTCCTGGCTGTGTATCTGTAGGGAGGGGGTCCCGTCCTGGCTGTGTATCTGTAGGGAGGGGGTGCCGTCCTGGCTGTGTATCTGTAGGGAGGGGGTCCCGTCCTCGCTGTGTATCTGTAGGGAGGGGGTCCCGTGTATCTGGGGAGGGGTCGTGCTGTGTATCTGCAGGGAGGGGTCCCGTCCTCTGGCTGTGTATCTGTAGGGAGGGGGTGCCGTCCTGGCTGTGTATCTGTAGGGAGGGGGTGCCCGCCTGGCTGTGTATCTGTAGGGAGGGGGTCCCGTCCTGGCTGTGTATCTGTAGGGAGGGGGTCCCGTCCTGGCTGTGTATCTGTAGGGAGGGGGTCCCGTCCTGGCTGTGTATCTGTAGGGAGTGGGGGGGTCCCGTCCTGGCTGTGTATCTGTAGGGAGGGGTGCCGTCCTGGCTGTGTATCTGTAGGGAGGGGGTCCCGTCCTGGCTGTGTATCTGTAGGGAGGGGGTGCCGTCCTCGCTGTGTATCTGTAGGGAGGGGGTCCCGTCCTGGCTGTGTATCTGTAGGGAGGGGGTCCCGTCCTGGCTGTGTATCTGTAGGGAGGGGGTCCCGTCCTGGCTGTGTATCTGTAGGGAGGGGGTGCCGTCCTGGCTGTGTATCTGTAGGGAGGGGGTGCCGTCCTGGCTGTGTATCTGTAGGGAGGGGGTGCCGTCCTGGCTGTGTATCTGTAGGGAGGGGGTCCCGTCCTCGCTGTGTATCTGCAGGGAGGGGGTCCCGTCCCTGTGTATCTGCAGGGAGGGGGTGCCGTCCTGGCTGTGTATCTGTAGGGAGGGGGTGCCGTCCTCGCTGTGTATCTGTAGGGAGGGGGTCCCGTCTGGTCAGATCGCCTGTCCGTTCAACTGAACACGCTGCGAAGTTAGTGGAAGATCACAAATGTGGATCGTCAATAGAACCCATGTAGGCTATTGTCACAATAATTGGTTAAGTTTTTGCAGTCACCAACTTATATGGATACCATATGAAACTTCGGAATGTTTCACAGTACTATGTGTAGAGGGTTCTACGCAGTGTTTCGCACTACAATGTGTAGGGATTCTATGCAGTGATTCACACTATTATGTGTAGGGATGCAACGCACTGATTCACACTACTATGTGTAGGGGTACCACGCATTACGCCACACTACTATGTGGAACATGGGAGACAAGAAATTAATTTGTTTAGTTTTGAACGGGGTCACTGTGGCCCCCAACTCTCGTACAATTTCCTAAAGTCAGCATGTTGGCCTATGGAGCTCCCCCAACGCTTGAATGCCCTTAGTCAATGCATACCTTGCGCCTTCCAATGGGCTTGTAAGATGATGGAAGTGAGAGTAATTTTCCAGCTTTGCTGCGTTGCTTCACATTGCTACTGGTGGCGGTCCATGGGAAACCAGATCAATCTATTTGGGTGATGTGTGCTTGTTTTGTCGTGCTTGGAGAATGTAGAAGGGCATAATTGAAATTATCATCAGCAACTTATTGTGATGTTAACACAAAAGTTTTCCAGTTTTCCAACAGCGGACATTGATTTATTCATACCTTGTAGCGGAATTGGTTTTTCAATTTGCATAATATGGTGCAATCGGCAACACTAACTTTGCTGGCAATCTCCAAGACGTGGCTAACGGTGGACACCCTGGCACCCCGAGCAGTGGTACTTCAGCCGTACACTGCACAGCCGCATGGCCACGCCGTAAAAGACAACGAGCCGGGCAGGTCGGCTCCGACACTTGGCTTATCACCCGGTCGGCGACTGCGGCCCACTGGTCGTCTGGCCGCTGCGCGCTGCTCGCTCGGCCGCGGCTGATTCAGTTCCTCTCCCGAGGTTACGCCCTCATCTGTCGCCGCAAGTGCCCTGGTGGTCAGATAACGCTGTGCAAGGCACTCCCGCGGGATTCGGCCGGCGGTTGTCACCTCAACACACGCCTCGCCAGCTCCCATCTGACTCTGCCGAGACTCCCGTTCGGCGAATTTGTCAGTCATTCTGCGGCGCTTGACGTTGGGTGAAATTCCGCAGCGCCAGGTTGTCATGCCAACGAGCTCACGCCTGGGAGAGTGATACGGTGCGGCTCCACTCTGTGACGAATTACGATTGCAGGGTACGCGAGCACACAGTATATATAGTAGCGTGGTGCGGCTGAGAATTACTATATGCAGGCTTCGCGCGCCAACGGAGTAGTAGCGTAACGCTACCGTGGAATTACGAGATGCAGGCTACACGCGCAAGCGGTTTAGTAGCGTAGCGCAACCTTGGGATTACGAGATACAAGGTACGCACGCACATAGTGTAGTAATGTGGTGGATCTGGAAATTACGAGATGCAGGCTACGCGCGCACATTGTGTAGTAGGCGGAACCTGGAAACTACGAGATGCAGGCTACGCGCGCAAATAGTGTAGTAATGTGGTGCAACCTGGAAATTATGAGATGCCGGGACGTAAGTGAGCATGGTGAAGCATGGGACATACGAGTGGACGCGTCAGCCGGTATACTTCGACTTTGACGATGAATATTGACCGGAAATGCTAAAGTTATGGTAGTCAACATTCGCGTCAACGTGTGTGGACATGCGTAATGGTCATCCTGACCAATACGAGGTGTTTCCGAGCAGAGCTGGCTCTAGAAGGCCGGATGGGTCACACGTGTTGTGTATGTACGTGGTGTGGCCACAGACCTCACCAGATGGCGATCAGTGGCGTGGGTAGTGTTGGAGACGACCGACCATCACATGGCAGGACTGATGGACACCGACTGCGGGTATAGCCGCCACTGGCCGGGGCATCACATGGTAGGACTGATGGACACCGACTGCGGGTATAGCCGCCACTGGCCGGGGCATCACATGGCAGGACTGATGGACACCGACTGCGGGTATAGCCGCCACTGGCCGGGGCATCACATGGTAGGACTCATGGACACCGACTGCGGGTATAGCCGCCACTGGCCGGGGCATCACATGGCAGGACTCATGGACACCGACTGCGGGTATAGCCGCCACTGGCCGGGGCATCACATGGTAGGACTCATGGACACCGACTGCGGGTATAGCCGCCACTGGCCGGGGCATCACATGGTAGGACTCATGGACACCGACTGCGGGTATAGCCGCCACTGGCCGGGGCATCACATGGTAGGACTCATGGACACCGACTGCGGGTATAGCCGCCACTGGCCGGGGCATCACATGGTAACTATGGACACCGACTGCGGGTATAGCCGCCACTGGCCGGGGCATCACATGGTAGGACTCATGGACACCGACTGGGGTATAGCCGGGCACACATGGTAGGACTGATGGACACCGACTGCGGGTATAGCCGCCACTGGCCGGGGCATCACATGGTAGGACTCATGGACACCGACTGCGGGTATAGCCGCCACTGGCCGGGGCATCACATGGTAGGACTGATGGACACCGACTGCGGGTATAGCCGCCACTGGCCGGGGCATCACATGGTAGGACTGATGGACACCGACTGCGGGTATAGCCGCCACTGGCCGGGGCCATTCAGCGGACACACAGGCCGCCCGGGAAATGGTGCACCGCTGACAGCGAGAAGAGCCAGTGTCGTGACGGCGGTGGGTTCTTCTCCACCCACCCTATCTCTATCTCCGGGTTAGACTTGTGCTCCATCTCCGTTCCTGTCTCATGCGCTCTCATGTCCTCTCCCCCTGGTCGTCATCGGCTTGGGTGTGTCGCCCTCACGAAGCCCTCTTGATCGAGGGAACAGATTACAAAAGGAGGTGTCGCCCTCACCAAGTGGTGGAGCCTCGGCCACACCGGCGGTGGAGCCTCGGCCACACCGCTGGTGGAGCCTCGGCCACACCGGCGGTGGAGCCTCGGCCACACCGCTGGTGGAGCCTCGGCCACACGGGTGGTGGAGCCTCGGCCACACCGCTGGTGGAGCCTCGGCCACACCGGTGGTGGAGCCTCGGCCACACGGGTGGTGGAGCCTCGGCCACACGGGTGGTGGAGCCTCGGCCACACCGGTGGTGGAGCCTCGGCCACACGGGTGGTGGAGCCTCGGCCACACCGGTGGTGGAGCCTCGGCCACACCGATGGTGGAGCCTCGGCCACACGGGTGGTGGAGCCTCGGCCACACCGGTGGTGGAGCCTCGGCCACACCAGTGGTGGAGCCCCGGCCACACCAGTGGCGGAGCCTCGGCCACACCAGTGGCGGAGTCCCGGCCACACGGGTGGTGGAGCCTCGGCCACACCAGTGGCGGAGCCTCGGCCACACGGGTGGTGGAGCCTCGGTCACACCGGTGGTGGAGCCTCGGCCACACGGGTGGTGGAGCCTCGGCCACACCGCTGGTGGAGCCTCGGCCACACCGCTGGTGGAGCCTCGGCCACACGGGTGGTGGAGCCTCGGCCACACCGGTGGCGGAGCCTCGGCTACACCGGAGGTGGAGCCTCTGCCACACCGGTGGTGGAGCCTCGGCCACACGGGTGGTGGAGCCTCGGCCACACCAGTGGTGGAGCCTCGGCCACACCAGTGGTGGAGCCTCGGCCGCACGGGTGGTGGAGCCTCGGCCGCACGGGTGGTGGAGCCTCGGCCACACGGGTGGTGGAGCCTCGGCCACACGGGTGGCGGAGCCTCGGCCACACGGGTGGTGGAGCCTCGGCCACACGGGTGGTGGAGCCTCGGCCACACGGGTGGTGGAGCCTCGGCCACACCAGTGGTGGAGCCTCGGCCGCACGGGTGGTGGAGCCTCGGCCGCACGGGTGGTGGAGCCTCGGCCGCACGGGTGGTGGAGCCTCGGCCGCACGGGTGGTGGAGCCTCGGCCACACCGGTGGCGGAGCCTCGGCTACACGGGTGGTGGAGCCTCGGCCACACGGGTGGTGGAGCCTCGGCCACACCAGTGGTGGAGCCTCGGCCACACCAGTGGTGGAGCCTCGGCCGCACGGGTGGTGGAGCCTCGGCCGCACGGGTGGTGGAGCCTCGGCCGCACGGGTGGTGGAGCCTCGGCCACACCAGTGGTGGAGCCTCGGCCGCACCGGTGGTGGAGCCTCGGCCACACCGGTGGTGGAGCCTCGGCCACACCGGTGGTGGAGCCTCGGCCGCACGGGTGGTGGAGCCTCGGCCACACCAGTGGTGGAGCCTCGGCCGCACAGTGGTGGAGCCTCGGCCGCACGGGTGGTGGAGCCTCGGCCGCACGGGTGGTGGAGCCTCGGCCACACGGGTGGTGGAGCCTCGGCCACACCGGTGGTGGAGCCTCGGCTACACCAGTGGTGGAGCCTCGGCCACACCGGTGGTGGAGCCTCGGCCACACCAGTGGTGGAGCCTCGGCCACACCAGTGGTGGAGCCTCGGCCACACCGGTGGTGGAGCCTCGGCCACACCAGTGGTGGAGCCTCGGCCACACGGGTGGTGGAGCCTCGGCCACACCGGTGGTGGAGCCTCGGCCACACGGGTGGTGGAGCCTCGGCCACACCGCTGGTGGAGCCTCGGCCACACCGGTGGTGGAGCCTCGGCCACACGGGTGGTGGAGCCTCGGCCACACGGGTGGTGGAGCCTCGGCCGCACCGGTGGTGGAGCCTCGGCCACACCAGTGGTGGAGCCTCGGCCACACGGGTGGTGGAGCCTCGGCCACACCGGTGGTGGAGCCTCGGCCACACCGGTGGTGGAGCCTCGGCCACACGGGTGGTGGAGCCTCGGCCACACGGGTGGTGGAGCCTCGGCCACACGGGTGGTGGAGCCTCGGCCACACGGGTGGTGGAGCCTCGGCCACACGGGTGGTGGAGCCTCGGCCACACCGGTGGTGGAGCCTCGGCCACACCGGTGGTGGAGCCTCGGCCACACGGGTGGTGGAGCCTCGGCCGCACGGGTGGTGGAGCCTCGGCCACACGGGTGGTGGAGCCTCGGCCACACGGGTGGTGGAGCCTCGGCCACACCGGTGGTGGAGCCTCGGCCACACGGGTGGTGGAGCCTCGGCCACACGGGTGGTGGAGCCGCGTCGGCCGGCTGTCGGTCCGGCGCGGCCGCAGCTCCGCTCCGCCAATTAGCCAATGGCCGCAGCCGTGGCCGCGCTGTGCCACTGATGACGCCTGCCTGGCAAACGACCGCACCGGAACTGATGACCACCGCCGGGCCGGCGGGCCAGGCTCACTGAATACCGGCATTAGTCATGACTGCCCGACACCCATCCCCATCCCCATTCCGCTGCCCGCTTCCGCTGCGACGCGGCTTTCGCTTGGGTGGGGACATTTGAATAGCAGCGGTGGAATCAAAACCTTTGGGTGAGAATGGAGCGGTTGAGGTTTTGTCTAGAGCGATAGGATCGGAGTGTGCGTATTTATCAGGGTAGTTCTGGGGTAAAGCGCCGACGATCACTGCTGTATTTTTGTTTCGCTTTCAGAGCATTACGGTCGCACAGGTTCGGATCGAAGCATTCGCGACGCACGTGTGCCAAAGCTGGCGACTGGGGATAATTGTGAGCAAACTGTAATGGAACAATTAATTGGGGCCGCGCTTGGGGATTAAATCGACTTCGAGAAACGCAAGATTAGTCTGAGAAAACGGGTAATTGTGCAATACTAGCAGGTGGTCCGATATTCTCCTGTCTCCTGTGCATCTGGCTAATGCCAACTAGCATAGGGAAGAATAGCAAGGCAAACAGCAAACGGGAACCAAACAAAAGCAAATAAATGGACTTACGCTAACTTATCCTGCATGAAAGGTGTCAGTGAGAAGATAGATGATCTCACACATTGTCGCAGTACATGGTATCCAGGCGGACCACAGGTTCAGTCTTCAGGCCCTGAAGAATCACCTAGTTCATCCGAAGGACCCATCATGAAGGCAAATATAAAAGGCATGGTATGCCCAGGCATGGCAAACACCAGCGCCTTCCTTTTTAAGTTCGTGTCTCCAAATCACCAGGCACGTGACGAACAATGATGGCCAACTGACATCCAACCGGGCGGTTCGCTCACTCTGTCTCTCAGATACATATTACCGCGTCTACCTTCGCCTTCGTCCAGTCACGTCTGGGCTAGCCGCGTGTGCGAGAGAGGTACCAGTTCTCCATGGGGCCATCGGCCAATGTTCGAGCATGTCATTGGTCGGTAGCATCTGTTGTACCACACAGCGAAGAGAGGGGTCCGGTCATCGCATTCCAGATCAGCCCCCTGCCCTACATGTGCCGCATGGCACAATGGTGACACGGGGTCACAATGACACGACACCCGACTGTATCATGCGGCAATGACACAGCCTCGGTCGGCCGGCCATCGCATCATGTGGGAACGGATATCGACTAAGCATCACAACCGCCGCCACTGCCAGGGCTGGTGGCGTCAACAGCAACGTCAACAGCAACGTCAGCTGCAACGTCACCGTCAGCCGGCGTCAGCCGAATGTCTGTAATCCGCTCGAAGCCCAGATCCCAGTATATATGGGAGCCAAGTGCATTGCGAAAGAGAGGTCCGAAGTGAACTTCATTACATGCACGGCTGGCTGGCCATGTGGTATTTAATTTTAACACTATTATCTTATTTCGTTCGTGCGCAGCGGCCGTTTGCAATTATAACGTCCTGAGCCAATGGGCAATGCCTGCACGTGTCACGTGGCCCACGTACGACCGACGTGTCTGAGGTTGCACCAACACATGCAAAGCTGGCCGGCCAATGTCAATGATATGACAGGACGTGTTTGACACTCTTGCCGTACTTGTTTTGCCCGCGGATTCCTTGCCGAATAATATTCGCCCAGCCTGAACCTGTGGCGGACAATATTCGCACGTGTCACGTGGCGCCTACGATACGTACTTGTACCATCACAACGCTTAATACTACCGGCGAGCGGTCCCAGACTTGTGGCAAGTTTCACCTCTACTCTATCCGTCAGTTTTCTTTGGGTTGTCCACAAGGCGGGCAATAAAAGCCGGATAGGGGAACAATGCTTTACCTTGTTCTTCATTGGATCTCCGCCACTGATGACGGGGAAATTCATCCACGCCATGCACCATACCCAGCAAATATGCCACCAGCACATACGAGCCAGGAATCATAGTGTGTGTTGGGTGTCGAACAACCGACTAACAAATTGGAGGAAACCATCTTTCCAAATAGTCATGAACAAATGCTTTTGCGTAGGCACCTTTGGCAGCACAAAAGTAACGGAGGTGAATTATTTCGGAACGCCTGTGTGTATTTGTGCACTTACGTAATTCCTACGTATATCTTACCAATGAGAGGACACATGGATGTAGCAAATTCTCTTTGATATATGGCTTGAAAGCACTGTAAGGATTATCTTTTCAATTTTCGGTTGGCTCATCTTACAAATAACACAACAAAAATCATTGAAAACATAGTGAGTTCCGCATGAATGGATTAGTAGTAAATTTTATCTTTTATTTTATTTCATACATAATCTTCTGGTGGTAAATCAATTAATGTTTAAGCAAAACAAAAATTACCCTCAATGTCTCTATGTATGCCTACTTCCTAAATATCCCCTCTGGTGGCACTACGTGCCCTTTGGACAATACATGTCCGCTATTGGCGCAGGTCGCTTCAGTTTCACTTTCACTTCAGCTTCAGTTTCACTCATATTGCCAGGAGCTATCACATACCATAGAACGAAAAGTGACTGAAGTGAGTTAGTGCCCATTATAATGTGAATGTCCACAAGTGCAAATGATGTAAGTAATGGCTCGTTTCTCGACCGCTTATCTCTTCACCATCGTTTATTGTATGCTATCATTTGATGGCTCGATAAAACAGGCGGAGGTACACGCTTTAGTCAGCTTCTGCAAATATGAAGGTCAGTGAAGTCAGACAGTATTCTAGAAACAAAAAACAATACAATGAATATATACCCTAAGAAATAAAGACGGCAGTGATTACTCCGAGGTTCACCTCAGCAGGCAGTGACGATCCGCACCTACAAGCATACTCATAAATAAATCCCATCAGCATCCAGCCACGTGACGTACCGCCCACCGCCGACGCTCCGTCACGTGGCCGAGCCGGCGACAGCCGCCGCCGGTCACGTGACCCGTCGCGTCGATCACGTGACCCGTTGCGTCGTGCGGTGCCGGGCGGCCATAACGAACGGCAAACAGGACCGTCGGCTGGCGGCGGCGCGCCGGCCGGTGCATTATTCAACACCTGGGGACGGACCGGACGGCGAGCAAGCAGCGCCACGCCGGCGATGGTGGAGTCGAGCATCCTCGCCGGTCATCACTGCCGACCAACCCTCTGACTGTCGCTGATCATCACCGCCGACCAACCCTCTGATGTTCGCCGGTCATCACTGCCGACCAATCCTCTGATGGTCGCCGGTCATCACCGCCGACCAATCCTCTGACTGTCGCTGGTCATCACTGCCGACCAACCCTCTGACTGTCGCTGATCATCACCGTCGACCAACCCTCTGATGTTCGCCGGTTATCACCGCCGACCAATCCTCTGACTGTCGCTGATCATCACCGCCGACCAACCCTCTGATGTTCGCCGGTCATCACTGCCGACCAATCCTCTGATGGTCGCCGGTCATCACCGCCGACCAATCCTTTGACTGTCGCTGGTCATCACTGCCGACCAACCCTCTGATGTTCGCCGGTCATCACCGCCGACCAACCCTCTGATGGTCGCTGGTCATCACCGCCGACCAACCCTCTGATGTTCGCCGGTCATCACTGCCGACCAACCCTCTGATGTTCGCCGGTCATCACCGCCGACCAATCCTCTGATGTTCGCCGGTCATCACCGCCGACCAACCCTCTGACTGTCGCTGGTCATCACCGCCGACCAACCCTCTGATGTTCGCCGGTCATCACCGCCGACCAACCCTCTGACTGTCGCTGGTCATCACTGCCGACCAATCCTCTGACTGTCGCTGGTCATCACTGCCGACCAATCCTCTGACTGTCGCTGATCATCACCGTCGACCAATCCTCTGACTGTCGCTGGTCATCACTGCCGACCAATCCTCTGATGGTCGCTGGTCATCACCGCCGACCAATCCTCTGACTGTCGCTGTCGCTGGTTATCACCCATCATCCTTCCCAGCTGTATTGTGGACATGCTCGGAACGCTGCACCAGGGGAGGGACACTGAGAGTGAGGCTGCTCGACGGCCGATCCGACTAGGCTGAGTTTGCCGCGGCTGACCACCGGCTTGTAGCACGTCCTTCAGGCAGCCGCGACAGAGATTGGCGACGTTGGGTAGGTTTGGGCCAGCCGTGTCTCAAGTCATAACCGAAAGGTTTTCTGATGGCTCGTAACTAGGCAAGCAATTTTCCGATTATATGAGTGTCATAACGGCAAGGGAAGCACCACCGATGAATGACTATGTGAGGGCACGGCAAACTTCTGGGTCAGTTATTTCCATCCCACTTAGTGATCACGCTAACCATCCAAGCGGATGCGAGATATTGCTTCCCACGGACACTTGCCACCAAAGTCGGCTGGGTGATATCGGGAGCACAACAGACGCATCATTGGCTGCTTTCCGATCAAAAGCTGGCGAAGGTGAGAGGGGCAAAGCGAAGACTAAGCTGCTGGGAGAAGCCTGCCTGTGCTCTACGATGTGTGTGAGCCTCTAATTGTGTGTGTGTGTGTGTGTGTGTGTTGAGACTCTGCGTTCACCGTGCTGGCACCACCCAGCCACGCTGGCACCAGAAGCGGAAATTGGCTTGCACCCGTCCGCGAAAAACACGCTGGGAAGCTGGAAAAACGTCGCGCCGGAAATTTTATCGGAAGTGCACCGGAAATGCTGCTGAAATATTGCAATGCCACTGGCGGAAAATAGAACGCATATGCATTGGAGCATCAGCACAATGAAAGGCATGCGTACAACCCCTGCAAGGAGCAGGGGTTGTACGCCCATTAGAACTGCACTACGAATGAGGACAAGGGGCGATCCGTAGAGCTTCAGGGAGACATGAAGGCCACATGACGAGCTAGGGCAAGGGGCGGTCCATGGGGCCGCAGGGAGCCATTAGGGCCACATGACGAGCGAGGACAAGGGGTGGTCCATGGGGCTCCGTGTACAGCCCCATGTACATCACATGCAGAAAAGCTTTCTGTGGGGGACACTTGGAACACATAAATCCCCCCCCCTGTTCGTGCAACGGCAGGTACTGCGACTGAGATCATCGGTTCCGGCCCCGGACAGGTCGCTGCTTACTCGGCAGTCGCCGCCAGCCGGGCTGTCGAGGCCAGTGTCTATTGTGACCCCTCCCCTCCGATCAAGTTGCATCTGCAACCCCGGTGCCGTCGGCCGCCGCGGACGCCGCTCTCTCTGATGTCTGGTGACGTGTCAGTGTCTGACGATTGGATGTGGCCGTCATGGGTGCATGGTGATGTGACAGCTTGTTCTGGGATTCCTCTGAGAAAATGTGTTTGTGTCTGTTCGTGTACGTGACAGTATGTGACAGGTTGTGTGAGTGAATGAGTATGCTAGTTGTCTAACAGAACATGTGCGTGTGTATGTCCGAGTGGAATGACATAGGTATGACAGACGTCATACCATGTGGCCAATGTCTGTGTTGTCAGGTGTTACCAGATATAGAGCAGGAATGGATGATGTTACGTGTGTATAATCTATATATACATGTATGTGATTTATGAATGGAATTATACCGTGGAATGTTGGATTAATGCTAGATGAATGTTCATGTGACATGTGAACATGCCAGATGGGCCGCCGCACATAGAACTACCGGCTGCCTGTGTGCAGCGTGGTGCAGCTTACGTAAGCAGGTTATGTGATACTCTGTCGCCAGCAGTAGAGTCGGCCGACCGGGGCCGAGGCTCAGAGGTGTCTGAGCTGGCGGAATGTCTGATACAGACAGTGTGACCCGCTGGTGTAGTGCATTGAGATCGGGCATTGCTCTGGTTAGTTCAGGGCCGCGTGGTGACGATGAGGTGGTCCTGGCGTGTGGCCAAGGGCGGTTGCCTGAGGCTATATAGCGGCCGAGCGAGGTGGAACGCTCTCTCTCTCTCTCTCTCTCTCTCTCTCTCTCTCTCTCTCTCTCTCTCTCTCTCTCTCTCTCTCTCTCTCTCTCTCTCTCTCTCTCTCTCTCTCTCTCTCTCTCTCTCTCTCTCTCTCTCTCTCTCTCTCTCTCTCTCTCTCTCTCTCTCTCTCTCTCTCTCTCTCTCTCTCTCTCTCTCTCTCTCTCTATATATATATATATATATATATATATATATATATATATATATATATATATATATATATATATATATATATATATATATATATATATATATATATATATATATATATATATATATATATATATATATATATATATATATATATATATATATATATATATATATATATATATATATATATATATATATATATATATATATATATATATATATATATATATATATATATATATATATATATATATATATATATATATATATATATATATATATATATATATATATATATATATATATATATATATATATATATATATATATATATATATATATATATATATATATATATATATATATATATATATATATATATATATATATATATATATATATATCTATCTATCTATCTATCTATCTATATATATATATATATATATATATATATATATATATATATATCTATCTATCTATCTATCTATCTATCTATCTATCTATCTCTCTCTCTCTCTCTCTCTCTCTCTCTCTCTCTCTCTCTCTCTCCGTGTGTCGCTCACTCTGTCGCTCACTCTGTTAGTGAATGGACGCTGCAGGGCGGCTGGCGAATCGAAAGGGTATGCTTTTATTTAAGTAGTCCCTCCCAGGCCTCGTTTACGGATGCCCCCTTGCCCCCCCCCGCCGGTGATAAATTTCGGGCGACATCCCTGACTCAGCACCTCCACCCTCTGTTCCGGTGCACAAGGCCGGTCCTGCTGGCGATCAGCTGGCTACATTGTTTGCATCGGTGTCTGAAATTGCTTTATCGCACGAATACTCGGATCATAAATGTAATAATCCTGTTCACATTTCCATAAATGAATACCAAATATAACCCATCCATCCTACTGGTGAGCTGAGGCCCGAAAAATAAGCATGGTAGGCTCCATACACCTCGCCCAACCGGGATCGCTGCTCGCTGAACAGATATTTCGTCAAACAACGCAGCGAGAGCTACCAGGAACCTGATTCTGCCTAATTTTGTCCGTGCGAACTCAATATCCCCTCTCCGCTCACTTCATACAATTGCTCCCCCTTTGGGTATATTTGAAGTCACATTCACTACAGAAAGTTATGTTAGGCACGGCACTGCCTTCACGCATGGATAGTCCATGCTCACCTTTCAGCCTATTCAAAACCGTCCATGGACATTCCACACAATTCCAAGAGATATTCTGTCCTGCCTTGTCGAGATGGAGTTCGATTCGCCCGCTCTCGGCCGCTCGCTAGAAGGATCAGCTGGCAACTGGCGCCAAAATGCCAATAGCGCGCCAACAGGGCGGGGCGGTCCGACCACCGGTGACCCGTTAAACACGATTTTATTAAATCCTGCCGTCGAGCTGAGATTTCCGAGCCCGGTGGTGCTAGGGTGGCGCTAGGCCACCAATCACGGCTCGTGCCGAACCTCGTTCGGTGCCACTACAGCGGCAAACATTGAAACGTTAAAATCAACATTATTAAGTCTCCTTCAACATGGCAGGCGTTTGACTTTGTGTACGTCAAGCACGACAGTTGAACAGCAAAGTCGGCCGACCCATCGTGTCGTAAGAACATGCCCGGACCTGCCAATCTCGGCGCTGTTTGGCCACGTCGCAATACATCAATTCCCACTCGTCGACGCCGACGCTCAATCAGCGTCGACGGAGACGTGCACCGCCGACGCGGGCCGGCGCTGGGCGGCGGGCCCGCACCTGGGCGGGCGCGGCGCCACATGCATATTGTATGTTTATCGTGGCGCCTGACACGTGAGCGACGGCTAATTATGACGTCATCTCGGCGGCGACCCGTGCGCAGCTAACAAAACATCAGCCACCTCCGCCACCGCACGGCAGACTACCGCCCACCGTCCGACTACCCACCGTCCGACTACCCACCGTCAGACCGCCCACCGCCAGACCATCCACCGTCAGACCGCCCACCGTCAGACCGCCCACCGTCCGACTACCCACCGTCCGACTACCCACCGCCAGACCGCCCACCGCCCGACCATCCACCGCCCGACCACCACCGCCAGAACGTCCGACCATCCACCGTCCGACTACCCACCGTCCGACTACCCACCGTCCGACTACCCACCGTCCGACTACCCACCGTCAGACCGCCCACCGCCCGACCATCCACCGTCAGACCGCCCACCGCCCGACCGCCCACCGTCCGACTACCCACCGTCAGACCGCCCACCGCCCGACCATCCACCGCCCGACTACCCACCGCCAGACCGCCCACCGTCCGACTACCCACCGTCAGACCGCCCACCGTCCGACCATCCACCGTCCGACTACCCACCGTCAGACCGCCCACCGCCCGACCATCCACCGCCAGGACGTCCGAATTTCCACCGTCCGACTACCCACCGCCAGACCGCCCACCGTCCGACTACCCACCGTCAGACCGCCCACCGTCCGACTACCCACCGTCCGACTACCCACCGTCAGACCGCCCACCGCCCGACCATCCACCGCCCGCCCATCCACCGCCAGACCGCCCACCGCCCGCCCATCCACCGCCAGACCATCCACCGCCCGCCCATCCACCGCCAGACCATCCACCGCCCGCCCATCCACCGCCAGACCATCCACCGCCCGCCCATCCACCGCCCGACCACCACCGCCAGACCGCCCACCGCCCGACCATCCACCGCCCGCCCATCCACCGCCAGACCATCCACCGCCCGCCCATCCACCGCCCGACCATCCACCGCCCGACCACCACCGCCAGACCGCCCACCGCCCGACCATCCACCGCCCGCCCATCCACCGCCAGACCATCCACCGCCCGCCCATCCACCGCCAGACCATCCACCGCCCGCCCATCCACCGCCCGCCCATCCACCGCCCGACCACCACCGCCAGACCATCCACCGCCCGCCCATCACACCGCCCGCCCATCCACCGCCCGCCCATCCACCGCCCGACCACCACCGCCCGACCATCCACCGCCAGACCATCCACCGCCAGACCATCCACCGCCCGCCCATCCACCGCCAGACCATCCACCGCCCGCCCATCCACCGCCCGCCCATCCACCGCCCGACCACCACCGCCAGACCATCCACCGCCCGCCCATCCACCGCCCGCCCATCCACCGCCCGCCCATCCACCGCCCGACCACCACCGCCCGACCATCCACCGCCAGACCATCCACCGCCCGACCATCCACCGCCAGACCATCCACCGCCCGACCACCACCGCCAGACCGCCCACCGCCAGACCATCCACCGCCCGCCCACCACCGCCAGGACGTCCGACCATCCACCGCCCGACCATCCACCGCCCGCCCACCACCGCCAGGACGTCCGAATTTCCACCGTCCGACTACCCACCGCCAGACCGCCCACCGCCCGACCATCCACCGCCCGACCATCCACCGCCCGCCCACCACCGCCAGGACGTCCGAATTTCCACCGTCCGACATTCCAACGCCAGACTGCCCACCGCCCGACCATCACCGCCAGGACGTCCGACCTTCTACCGCCCGACCACCACCGCCAGATTGTCTGACCATCCACCACGCACCCACCACCGCCAGGCCACCTGCCGTCGTGCCGCCCACAGCCAATTACCCGAGGGGTGGACAGCCAGACGGTCCTTCACTGTCGACCTCCCGCCGAACAAACAGGGAGGACGCTGACATCGCGCGTCTTCACGTGGCGATTAGTGGACAAACTGGGATATGCCGAGGACGAAGTGATCCCGGCATACTTCCGCGGCGAGCCGGGGAGATACTCCGGAGCGGAGGTTCAAAACCGGGCCAGTTTGTACGCTTATTGAGTTCCGGAGAGATACTATGGAGGTGAATGTACACTGCAAGATTGCCGTAGCCCTCCTAGAGCACACCATAGCCCAGTATAGGGCGCGCGTCAGGGCATGGAAGGGTAGGAGCAAGATGTGACGTCGCCAGGATGCGTGTAGCATTCCATTCTCCTGCAGGACCCTTTTCTGCAGGGGTGCAATGACAACGTTGAAATCTCTTTTGTATTCTTAATGTCAATCGGGGTGAACTTTTTAAACGGCCCCGGTGCTGCAGACTTAAGGTCTGGCATCGTCCCACTATCGTCCCGAACTGTTGACTGACCGCTCTAGCTCTGTCCTGAAAACACCTGAAGATACTGTGTGTCCAGGTGGCCAAAAATAAATACTTTGTAGGTCAGTTCCTGATCTGAATGGAGAAGGAAAGCCTGAAATTCCGGAACAAAGAGGTATACTCCCTTTCTCGGATCGTGCACATATGGACACACCGGAGACCTATGAAGTCACCGAATGCCCGGTATGTCAGCGATAACCAAAAGCGCTTCAGGTCCTACCTTGTCGAAGGTTATTCATTCAATAATTTGCCTGTGTGGCTTCTCCCAGTTGGTCCTTGTAAATAACTGCTGCCGAAAATACCAGATGAAATCTTACATCTTCCAGGAATATGTCAGCCTCAATATAGCCCTCGCCACTTCCAACAGATTATCTACCGACAACGACCACCATGACCTCACATTTACGAAATGCCGATCTCATACGCACTTGCACATTTTCCCTGTTTCGTGTTTATGGTTGGGCTTTCCTGGAAGTGACCGTGGGTGGGGCTCTCCTTCATGCATGCTTCTTGTTCGGTACATGAAAGAATCGAGACCTCTCGGCAGCGATGTACTTACCAATGCCAGCAGCCTGGGCTGGGTGAGCAGGATGAACAGGGTGAGAAGGGTGAGCATGGTGACCGAGGTGAACGTGGTGAGCGAGGTGAGCTAGGAAAGACCAGGCTGATCACGCCAACAGGACCAAGCCGCTGGTTATCGCACCAAGCACACTCATGCCGGTAGCGATACAAGTTTCAGGCATGATACTTCACAATCACGAACGGAACCAACGAAACTTAACGTGAATTAGGTCAACACGCCACACTGTACCCTCTGCCACCTCGGGCACGAACCCCGGAAGTATGATTTGGACTGCGGGGCACGTGGCTACGTATGACCGGCGGGGAAACTTGGCGAGCATGTTTTGACAACTTAAATCATCCCTCCTCGGAGGCGGCGCGCGTGCCGGCTGCATTCCAATGAGTTGTTTATACAAGTAATCCGGGAGAAGCCGTGTCACCATGTGGTTATCCAGCGGCACGCATGTGTATGCTTCCCTCCCGGGCACACCATGGTTGACTGGTAATCTGTAGGATGGTAATAACTTTTTGTTTTAACTTCTTCAATATTCCAGCCCGGCTGTCTACTCCTTCTCACAGAGTCGTTTTCAGTCCGGCTGGTTTTGTCGGAAAATGTATCGCATCCAAGATATGGCAGCCCAGCCGTGATTTACGTCGCGCGACTTCCACAGCCGGACATGTTTCTCCATATTCCCGACTGTTGTTGCGTTGTCCGCGCAATTGGTTCGCCACCATCGACTGCCGGTTCGTCGAAGGCGCTTTGCCAGTGCGCTGTTTAATCGGTGACCGTCAGCCCTAGTGCACCTCCGACAATTACGCGACTGCTAAGCTAGAGAGGACGATCAGTGGTTTTACGACAGACGTTCTACGACCATTTGGGGCCATCGGCCGGGTTACATGACACCCTTGTGTATGCGTCCATGGGCGTTTGAAGTGTGCACAATCACGAGAACGGTCTGAGTGACGCCGGGCCAATTGCCGGTGGCAGTAACTGGCGGTGTGGCACAGGCCGGCACTTCCTGAGGTCACCACCTCCACCACTCAACCATTCCCTGAGGTCACCACCTCCACCACTCCACCATTCTTGTAACCGCGGCGGTTGAGGATGCCGGGCGTAGGGTGTTCTAAGTGGACCTTCAGGCGCCACTCAGGACACTGATGTTATTCAGATGCGACGGGTACGTCGATTCGATGGTCACTCGGATACAAAGTTGTGGATAACGGTTGGTCGGACTTGGTGGCGATTTTAGCGGTCACTTTGATAGAAGTGGTTACCTAGATACATTGACCACTTGGATACGATCGTTACTTGAACACCATGGTTGTCTGAATATTATGGCTACTTCGATACGAACAGATAATCAGAAAAGAAGCGCAATTCCAGCCCAAGTCTGAAGCTACCTTGGGCTTCTTCTTCAACAGTTAGTCCGCCGAGAACCAAGCTTCTTAGCGTCTGCCAGATGCCTGATGAGCTGATCCTGTTATCACAGACTTGCATCGCAATTCTTTGTTTGCGATTTTATGGCGTGCATCGCACACTTACTCTCGGCACCAGGGTGAAACCGGATATGCGATTATTGTAGCATTCACAAGCTGATGACGCAATCTGTATAGGTACGCATTTGCTTCCGAACCCGCTGCATGCCATGCTGTAGTTAATGCGGGCAGCAACTACATCATCTTATGTGAACAATTTGGTCATGTCATTACATGAATGTCTTGACATGACCCGGTCGTTGTCATGTCACGAGTGAGGTGTTATCATGACATGACCGAGGTGGTGTCGTGACACGACCGAGGTGGTATCATGACAAATTTGACCTACGAACAAGGGCAAAGTGCTGGCATTTGGCAGAGGTAAAGCGCGGAGTCCTTCAAAACCGGTAAAAATGTTTCCCACCGAAATAAAGCGATTCATCTCACGAGTTCTGAACAGGCAAACCTCTGTGATGACAAAAGATGCATGTTTTGTGGCATGACTGTCTTGACATGCTGTCCAAGGCATCACCGAGCGGACCGGACCCGAAGAGCCGCGCCCTCTGCCGATATCTCGGCGGCGTTGCTGACTGCCCGTTTGTTGGATCCATTAGGAGGCGTGCCTGCTATGCACGAAGCCTAACACGTTATCATCTGCAAACCAGCCACTGTCACCGACAGACACACAGACAGACACACGGACAGACACGCAGACACACGGACAGATACGCAGAGAGACACGCAGACAGACACGCAGACAGACACGCAGACAGACACACGGACAGATACGCAGACAGACACACGGACAGATACGCAGACAGACACACAGACAGACACACGGACAGACACGCAGACACACGGACAGACACGCAGACAGACACGCAGACAGACACGCAGACAGACACGCCGACAGACACGCAGACAGACACACGGACATATACGCAGACAGACACACGGACAGATACGCAGACAGACACGCAGACAGACACACGGACAGACACGCAGACAGACACACGGACAGATGCGCAGACAGACACACGGACAGATACGCAGACACACAGACAGACACACGGACAGACACGCAGACACACGGACAGACACGCAGACAGACACGCCGACAGACACGCAGACAGACACACGGACATATACGCAGACAGACACACGGACAGACACACGGACAGACACACAGACATACACGCAGACATACACGCAGACAGACACGCAGACAGACACACGGACATATACGCAGACAGACACGCAGACAGACACACGGACAGATACGCAGACATACATACAGACATACACGCAGACAGACACGCAGTCAGATACGCAGACAGACACACGGACATATACGCAGACAGACACGCAGTCAGACACACAGACAGACACGCAGACAGACATGCAGACAGACACGCAGACATACACGCAGATAGACACGCAGATAGACACGCAGACAGACACGCCGACAGACACGCAGACATACACACGGACAGATACGCAGACAGACATGCAGACAGACACGCCGACAGACACGCAGACAGACACGCAGACAGACACGCAGACAGACACGCCGACAGACACGCAGACAGACACACGGACATATACGCAGACAGACATGCAGACAGACACGCAGACAGACACACGGACAGACACGCAGACAGACACGCAGACAGACACACGGACAGATACGCAGACAGACACGCAGACAGACACACGGACAGACACACGGACAGACACACGGACAGACACGCAGACAGACACGCAGACAGACACACGGACAGATACGCAGACAGACACGCAGACAGACACACGGACAGACACACGGACAGACACACAGACATACACGCAGACATACACGCAGACAGACACACGGACATATACGCAGACAGACACGCAGACAGACACACGGACAGATACGCAGACAGACACACATACATACACGCAGACAGACACGCAGTCAGACACGCAGGCAGACACACGGACATATACGCAGACAGACACGCAGTCAGACACACGGACAGATACGCAGACAGACACACAGACAGACACGCAGACAGACATGCAGACAGACACGCAGACAGACACGCAGATAGACACGCAGATAGACACGCAGACAGACACGCCGACAGACACGCAGACAGACACACGGACATATACGCAGACAGACATGCAGACAGACACGCAGACAGACACACGGACAGACACGCAGACAGACACGCAGACAGACACACGGACAGATACGCAGACAGACACACGGACAGATACGCAGACAGACACACAGACAGACACACGGACAGACACGCAGACACAGGACAGACACGCAGACAGACACGCAGACAGACACGCCACAACACGCAGACAGACACACGGACAGATACGCAGACATACATGCAGACAGACACACGGACAGATACGCAGACAGACACGCAGACAGACACACGGACATATACGCAGACAGACACGCAGACAGACACACGGACAGATACGCAGACAGACACACAGACAGACACGCAGACAGACATGCAGACAGACACGCAGACAGACACGCAGACAGACACGCAGACAGACACGCCGACAGACACGCAGACAGACACACGGACAGATACGCAGACAGACACGCAGACAGACACACGGACAGATACGCAGACAGACACGCAGACAGACACGCAGACAGACACACGGACATATACGCAGACAGACACGCAGACAGACACACGGACAGATACGCAGACAGACACACAGACAGACACGCAGACAGATACGCAGATAGACACGCAGTCAGACACGCAGACAGACACACGGACATTTACGCAGACAGACACGCAGTCAAACACACGGACAGATACGCAGACAGACACACAGACAGACACGCAGACAGACATGCACACATACACGCAGACAGACACGCCGACAGACACGCAGACAGATACACGGACGCCCAGCTGTCGGCGAGATGGCGGCGCACTCGGTACTGCCTGCCTATCTCGCGCACATTAATCGCGGCACCACTGGGAAAAGCATGGAGTGAGATGGACCACCCTCAAGGACGGCAACCTTGTGAGATATACATATATATATATTCATGAAATGGAATATATTGGTATATGTTGCTTCCTCCTTTTTCTGTTACTTGATTTGCTAAGATGGGGTCATCGAGCACACCACAAGTGCCATCTCTTCCGGCAGTCTAAGAATGCACCCGTGCTATCTACGCCTTGTCGTGCTCTTTTAGAAAATGGGTGGATGAAGTGAAATGCGGGCAGGAAGGATAAGGTCCGAAATGTATTTAGGACAGAAATGAATAAGGAGAGACCAGGAGTGAGAGGGGAGGTATTGATTTGCCTTGCTAATGAAAATCGTTCCACAGGCACGATGTTTTTTGTGGATGTTTCATAGATGTTCTTTTGTGGATCAGGCGGAATGTTAAGTCCCTCTGATTCGCTTACCAGCTTTGGAATACTGGAAGGTGGCTGAAAAGCAAACAAAGGGAGAGCTGAAACCCTTCTGCTTGCGTGGATTAATAGCATACTGAATGCAAGCAGCAATGATAAAATTGTGCTAAAACCAGCATGAAAAAGACATCTGGTGTTTCTGCTCACGGAAATTGATGCTGGTCCCACGTAAAAGTTTGTATCTTCTAAAGCCACAATAACCGGTTAGTTGCTCATCGAAAAGAGGGCATGATAGATAGACCTGGGAGATATTCAACAAGGTGGAAATTACCTTGCGGTAGAGCTCTGAGCGGCCGTGGAACTGTGCCATCTTGCGGCAACCTCAAGACGCATCAGGATTCAATACGCGCTGGTGTGCACATGCAGTGTTGTAGGGTCAAAATACCCCGATTTCAGGTCATACGTCACGTGTATCGTTCACCATTAATTTGGTCTCTTGTTATTTTTCAGTGCGATGCTCATTGCGCTTCATATTCATATTATTTAAAATGTGAAAATAGATGTTAATGAGATGTATGAATGGATAATCTTTACTAGTCTGCTCTGAAGTTAAGCCGGAACTCGTTGAGTTTATTTTGTTTCCTGGATTTAAAACAAAAATAATAGTAGGCTAGAATTAAACGTAATTATTTTAACGCTACTTACTTTGATTTGATCCTAAGATTAACTTTGCATTCGTAGGTTACGTGAACGTTACATAAGGGTATTCACTTGCACATCGATGATTGATGTTTACTGGGTCCAAATGTGTTTACATCTAGCTGATTATTTCAGCATCAGGTGGAGTCACCATCACCCTAGCGGACAAAAACCACGGCCACTCAGTGCCAATGGCAGTACTCACGGATCAAAGTTGGGGATAATGCCCTCCGGCAGGGACTTTCTGAAAAAAGTCACGCAAACAAGAACTAGCGAACAGGATCCAGGTTTGTTGCGGATATGGCTGTATCGTGTGTTTGGTATAGCTTATCCCAGAAGCAGCCAAGCGATTTTGAATCTGCATGGAGGCCAAACTGGAAAACCCGGCGCCAATTTTCAAAAAACTGATCTGAGCTCGATGATACTACTGCATCATCAACACACATGTTTAGTTGTCCCACAAATTGTGAATAAATGCCGAGTTTGCTCAAAGTCAGGCCATCTTTGGGCGTCACAGCGCTGGTCGCCCTGCCTCCTCCACTGGCGCATCACGCGGCTGTAGCTAGCCCAGGCTGTGAGCCATTTTTGTCGCAATTAAGTCAGCGGCCGGGGATACCCGGAGCTCGCCACACGAGGGTGGGGCTTCGGCGGACAAACTCCGCTGATGGCGGATCTTTGATGAATCGCAAGTTCTGCTCGTGTCGGCAACAGCAGCCGTCCAGATTGGACCTGTCCGTCATTGAATTGTTTACCGGCCGATCCGGTTTAATTAACTGCAACAACGCCTTTTCGCTGCCGGTCCGGCGGAAATGCCTCCTCCACTGGCGCGCGGGCAGCGGTTCGGGCAGCGGTTCGGGCAGCGGTTCGGGCAGCGGTACGGGCAGCGGTTCGTGGCAGCGGTTCGGGCAGCGGTTCGGGCAGCGGTTCGGGCAGCGGTTCGGGCAGCGGTTCGGGCAGCGGTTCGGGCAGCGGTTCGGGCAGCGGTTCGGGCAGCGATTCGGGCAGCGGTTCGGGCAGCGGTTCGGGCAGCGGTTCGGGCAGCGGTTCGGGCAGCGGTTCGGGCAGCGGTTCGGGCAGCGGTTCGGGCAGCGGTTCGAGCAGCGGTTCGGGCAGCGGTTCGGGCAGCGGTTCGGGCAGCGGTCGGGCAGCGGGGCCGGACCGTTGAGCACCGTCGACTCCACTACTCAGTCCGCCTCAAATATACAGCTCGCCGGAAAAACAGGCCTTCGCGCGATCATTGAAACCCTGCGGGAGCGTGGCTGGAATTTTGGCGGTCGGCCAGCTGTCCGACGCTGTACACTAGATGTGGAGGTGGTTACGGGTCGTGTTTGTTAGAGGCCCGGCAGGCATCTCGCGCAGATCCAATAACACGCATTCCAGGTTCGAGGACTTCGACTCCGTCTGGTGCCCTCGCTGGCAGACGGCTGTTCAATTGGTCACTGCAACTCCGCGCTCAGTGGATCGCAACGGATGGTCCTGTTGTCCGGCATCCACCATGTGGGAGGAAAATATTGGCTGTCAGGTATAATTGTGTTCAGTTGCTGGCTGCAGGTCGTGATAGTTCGATGGCGGAACCAGCGGATCGTGTCTGAACGGGAAGTGGTCGTGGGAGCGATGAGGTTTGCCGGCGGGAAAAACATGCATACGACGCAGTAACTACCTTCCACCTGGAATGTTGCAAGCTTGCGGATGAGCTTCGGCCGATATATGTGTTTCGGCATACAAAATATGTATATATTGGAATGGGATGCATATGCAGTCAACTACACAACCTTCCAAGCAACTACACAATCCAAGTCAACTACACCATCTTCTTCTTCTTTTTGGGGGGATGGGGTGGGGGGCTGGCCCAGCTGTCCGTAGCCTTTGAATCGACCCACCCTTGAGGCAGCGAGATGAAGGGACCTGGATGCGAGTTTCCGTCTCCCGTCTTTAAGCAGCGTCATCTCAGCAGGGTTGGAGTTCTCTGTTCTTTTGGAAAGGCCTGAGCACCACCATCTTCCCTTGGTCCAACCAACTTCTTGCTTTCTTAACACTCGCACGTCCGGCGGTCGGCACCAACTTCGCCGGTCCGGGGGGCAGATGTCTGCCCCCATAAGATATCTAGAACTATGCTAGCTAGCGACAAACGGAAAACGGCATTGGATAGCTGGTGACAAGCTCTATCGAAAGTGTTTCGGTCATTTTTTCGCTCAGGTCAATATTCAGATCACTGGGTCATCATAGGTCAAATTCGACCAGATCGGGTGGGACTCTCAGATGTGACAAATATTTCAAGACCTGTAACAAATAGACTCAAACGGCGAACGCTATTCGATTTACAGAGGACAATCGAGGCACCAACTACGTGCCCAAGCAGGAATACTTCTTACTCCCAAACTATGACCTCAGGTCAAGGTCATGAAGTAGCCTATAGGGAGCATGTAATGTATCAATCGAGACGTCTTGGCGATACAAGCACAAGGACGGTAATTTGAGCCTTCTAGCTCAATGCAGTGCGATATAATGCGCATAAATGTGATAGTGATCTCAGATGACCTCAGCTGACCTTGGTGAAGTCACTGAGCAAAAATGTCAGCGGTAACATTGAGCATAGCTTCCATCTAAACGCCACAACCGTTGTGAGGTCATTCCGAGAGCAAATGTGTAACCAGGAAACATTTGTATATTTTACCATAGCCCTATAATGGGGAAGAAATGGCCGCGACCTGACCTAAGGTCAATGCTACGAAAATAAACCCGATGCACATATTATGGTCCCTGATGAGATCATGACGTGTTATAAGTTTGAAATCAATCGCCCAATTATTGTGGAAGTTATGCCGCCTAGAACTCCGAGGGATGTTGCGTCTCTTCGTCCCTGGTGACCTGACCTGAGATGCCCCAGGGTTAAAAATGTATGAGGATATGCGGAAAAGACTAATGAGCAGCAATGCGAGGTTTGGCCTTGCTAAACCCATTAGTATGGCGGAAAATTAGGAAAAACCGCAGAGGCAAGATATCTGCCCCCGGACGTGCGCGTGTTAACATGGAACCCTATGAGGTGGGTTCCACCAACCAAATTGGCAGCACTCATTGCCACCATGCATTGGGCTCCACCCTTCAAACTTCTCCACCCGATGCACACCTTGGCTACTCCCTGTGTCGAAATTATCTGTCCAGGTATCAATATTGCATGTGGCAAACATCGGCACAGCCCCGACGTGGATTTAACAACCACGTGCGTATAATTGCCTCTCACTTTTGACGGAAAATCAATGCCAACCTACCGAACAGGTGGGCAACATGATAGCAGACAAGTAACTGTATAGTGACAAACAGGCGGCCAAGTGGCGGTACAGTCGTAGCCAATCACTGTATGCCGCTACACAAACACTGCATAGTCGCAGGGCGCTTGCAAAAATACGGCTGCTCTAAAACCAATGTATCCGTCAGCAGGAAGTCCACCAAACCGACTATTTTAGTCAGCTCACCCGGAATCACTGTCACAAGCCCGACGTCTCACATCAACGGCACAGTCCAGCATTATCACCAACTCAGTCACGCAGCGCGCGAGCACACACACACACACACACACACACACACACACACACACACACACACACACACACACACACACACACACACACACACACACACACACACACACACACACACACACACACGCACACACACACACACACACACACACACACACACACACACACACACACACACACACACACACACACACACACACACACACACACACACACACACACACACACACACACACACACACACACACACACACACACACACACACACACACACACACACACACACACACACACACACACACACACACACACACACACACACACACACACAGACACGCACACAAACAGACACACACACAAACACACACACATACACATACACATACACACACACACACACACACACACATACAGAAGCACTCACACACACACACCAGCCCAAAAGAGAGATGTCGGAAAAAGCTTGCGTAGTTGCGTTCAACATCGCAAGGAGCACAGACGCCGCCTAACTGTTCTCTCAGCCAAATTGAACAAAACTGCAAGGGTAGTGACGGCTAAGAGCTGGCGTGCAAACTTTGCGTGAAGTGGGTCAACCTAGTTACAGTAATCCTACACGCAGACTTTGGAAAATGGGTCTATACCTCGGAGCACATCAAGGTACAGAGGAAAGCCCAGGCAACTACCATTAATATGTAGGACTTCATATGATGCAATCAACGTCTCTGCACCACAACACGTACACAACATCAATATTCAAGGTAGACCATCCCATTATTTCAGCTTTTATCCTCTCAATCGCACCTTCCATGTTAAAATAGACACTTATACCACATAAATGAAACATCTTTCGACAAGACTAATGCAAAGATGGGCAATTAGCAACCTTCTCTTTATTCTAGGACTTAATTAACTCCATACTCTCGACACACTATCCATCGGCCAAAATAGCAATGTACTCAGACGACATCGCACTTTGAACATCTGGACATATAGCAGACCACGCATCAGCAACGCTTCAGCAAGTACTACACGACATACTCAAACAACTCCTAACACTCAGCTTACGCATATAGAAGCGTAGAGAAGTGATGCTGAAGATGACTTTGTCCCTGAAGTTGGGCTCTTGCCTGAAATTGCCCGTGAGCCTGCAGCGAAGGTACATAACTACTGTGATGATATTCCAATTCTGCATCCTCATTGATGGGCGAATTGATCTGACCAGAATGGTGGTGGATTTCATGTAAACTGAGGGCAGTGACCAATCTTTTCCAGTACAGGTCAAAGGATAGCACGATGATGTTGCCAGTGAACCTGACATCTATTATCTGCTCCACTGTATCTCAGAGAAAGGAACTCAAGAGGAATCACATGCTGAGTAGATTGCCAAGGTCCTGTTTTCCTGCCTGAGAGACAGGAGTATTGATAAGTCCTCGTGGGCCATAGGAGGAGACCCAACAAAGGTGAACACTGGTGTGAAGTTGAAGTAATGCGGAAGCTGGAGCTGCGCGTGGGGAGAAAGCTGATTTGTTTCTTGTGCAGCCTGCACACTGTCGAACTTCCCTTGCGCCGTCTCGTTGCTGGCCATAATGCCCATACTTTGTCAAACAGCACGCTTTCCGAGTCAATAGGAAAGCTCCGTGATTCTGATGCATGCTTCGATATCAATCCAAAACTTCCCCGGTTCTCTGCTGACCCTTCAGTGATCAAGCTACGTAGCAAGTTCCAAGGCTTCTCAACTGACCAACACCATGGCTCTAAGATTGCTGTGCAGTCAGGGATAGAGTGCTTCCTGCTCGGTTGACCCTGCTGGAGATTGGACCATTGAGCTACAGCCGTTGGTTTCTTACAACGGGCAGACTTCTCAGGCTGTCAAAGCACGAACCTAAAGGAAAGAACTTGAAGAATCTGCAATTAATTGTGCAATTCATCGGCGGACTACACTATCCATTTTGGTTCATTGTGAAGGTCAAGCACTCCTGGATCGAAGGGCATAGACACATCCAGTTTCAGTTGGACTGCCTCAAGTTCAAAGAGAAGGAGATGCTGGACCTTATGATGCCGACTGTGAGAGTGTCTGCTTGGCATACCCATAATAGTCGTAGTCATATATGGTCATAATCCAACCACTGCTGTGTTCTGAGGATTAAATGGAGAGGATTGAGGGGATGGAGAGAGTCGCCATCAGGGGAGAGGAGGACCCAGACACTCAGCTGAGAAACTCCTCTGAGAACCAGAAGGACACCCGACATCCATCATGATGCTTTCAGCATTGTCGACTTGATCAGCTGGCCGGAGTTTGTGTCAGAGCCACCTCTCATCTGCTCCATAAGCAATTAAGAGGTGAATAGCTTCATCAACACCCCCATGGAGGTGCTCAGCTGGCTTTGCCACACACGACTGTTTGAGAGTCGTTAAAATGGTGACTGATGCTTCTGCTAAGTAATCTGCACAGGCAAAGAGTTATGAAGGGGCGATTGCTCAGGAGACCAACAGGAGGCTGATGTCCAAGAATGAGTCAAAGCTGGACTTGCGCAGCCTAGCAGAGTTCAGGAAGTCACGAATTGTTCCTTGTAATTGTATCCCGTGATATGCATGTAGTTCACCTGTTAATTAAGTTGTAAACTCGATTCGACCTTGTCAATGTACATTATTTCCATTATATCTTTTAATAACTTAAAACGCGGACTCGAAAGGGCCAAATTTGCGATTTAAAACAACACGTTCATGTAGGTTATAGCTATCTTATCCCCAAAAATAAACTCATATTTGAATTCGGTATGCAAAAACTACATCATTTAGACACTCCTTATTTTAAAATGTATTTCAAATTCATGTTCGCATCGGAGTATAACACACCCTAGCGTGATAGACGATGCCCAATTTTTTTAAGAGAGAACTCAGGATAGGTGTCGTGTTTGTGACCTTACGGAGGGACGAGTGCTTAGACCGATATGAAATTGATACATTATTTGTAATGTCAGTATAAACATAGGAATGTATTTCGACGTGATGTGAGACTGCAGGTCCCCACTGCGTATTGTCATCGTTTGGGCTTGGTTGATTCGTGGCAGAAATATCGTTATTCCGGCACTAGCAGCTGATTTAGGAATTGCCGTGTACCGGTTCGGTGGAATGGGGCGCAGCTGCACGTGTCTCTTGTGTGGCCTGTTGAACGGTGGCTTTGTGGAGCTCGAGCTGAGACTGGCTAGTATTCGCCGCGAACTGTGTGGGTATTTGAACGAACAGAGTTATGAAGTTGCAATTCGAGAGAGCATTCATCAACAAGCATTATATTATTATCACGCTCCTGGATAACATCACTCGGCACAAATGTATGCTGATATTGAGTTCCTTTAAATGTGAATACAAACCAAATGTGATCTGAATGGAATTTGCAGCCATTCAGCGAAGAGCGGCTCATACATGGCTGTGATAATCGGAAGGCAATCATGTTCAACAGAATGTCAACAGTGTTGACGATTCCGATTGACGTTTTCTTTGTTTGCCTTTTGTTTGGACAAGCAGAGTCGCTCAGAACTAGTATTGGAAGACAAAGATCTAGCTAATTACGCGGCTACCCCCACAAAAGGCTGGCCACGGGTAGCGGTCGCCGAGCTATAGCCGAGACCGCGCCCACTCGCCACGACTCGAAGCTGCACAGCAAATCCAGCCCACTGGGCATTTGCACTCAGTAGTTCAACCAGATGGGGAATAATGTGGCTGCAGTACCCTCCCATCCCCTCCCCCTATGTCGTTCTGAGCTCGTTTTCGTTGCGCCTCGCTCGCCGAAAATGGTCTCGATCGAGTTCGATTGGGGAGTTCTTCTAGAGTATTCGAGGCTCGGCTCTGAACAGAGGCGCCTGAAGGCCAGAGAGGACCTCTGAAGTTGGAGAAATCCCTTGACGCTCGGGAGGGGAGGGAGAGCGATCTGTTTGAAACTGAAGGAACCATTTGCACGCTGGCCTTCAACATATAAATAGTCTTCCCCCGTCGCAATGCTCTGGTTGAGCCTCTTTACTTTTTAGCGGTGGCAGTGTCATCTGCCAGATCCAATTTACATTACAGGAAGTTCCTTCAGACATGCTTATGTGGCATCCGTTATAGAACAGGGAAGATAGAAAAGGTGAGGGACGCCATACGGCAAACAAAGCAAGGGACGTGCAGAGCAGGTATGTGCATAACACATCGGACATACACACACGGACACACACAAAACACCGCAGTACATTGTTTATGGTGGCCGGCACAGACAGGCTCCGCTGACCTCTCTCGACCTGAACACGAAGCAGAGGTACGGACGCCCAGGGCGAGCGTCCGTACCTCTGCTACGACGTCCGTACCTCTGGGCGTCTGGGATGAATCCTGGATGTGCAGGTGAATGTTGAAGTTAAAGTTTGGAACAATCCGAAGGAAGACAGACCAGGCTGCTTTAGAAGCTCCAACGTACAAAAAAAAAATACGGGCAATCAAAACGGAAACCGTCCGTTTTCGCTAAATTGGATCGTCAAGGATTGTGCTTAAAGACAGTGGAATATGATTAGCGAAGTAAGCCGAAGCGCGCAGTACACGGACGCCAACAAACGTGTTGAACAGGACGTGGGCGAGGTCAGGTCAGGTCAGGTCAGCTTGCCACCTGCCGATTTTCATCGGGTATGATATCGGCGGCAGAATGTGCCACAGTGGCAGGTGTCACCGTCTGCTGTACCACAGTGGCAGGTGTCACTGTCTGGTGTGCCACAGTGGCAGGTGTCACCGTCTGGTGTGCCACAGTGGCAGGTGTCACTGTCTGGTGTACCACAGTGGCAGGTGTCACCGTCTGGTGTGCCACAGTGACAGGTGTCACTGTCTGGTGTGCCACAGTGGCAGGTGTCACCGTCTGGTGTGCCACAGTGGCAGGTGTCACCGTCTGGTGTACCACAGTGACAGGTGTCACTGTCTGGTGTGCCACAGTGGCAGGTGTCACTGTCTGGTGTGCCACAGTGGCAGGTGTCACCGTCTGGTGTACCACAGTGGCAGGTGTCACTCTGTGTACACAGTGTCTCTGGTGTACCACAGTGGCAGGTGTCACCGTCTGGTGTACCACAGTGGCAGGTGTCACTGTCTGGTGTACCACAGTGGCAGGTGTCACCGTCTGGTGTACCACAGTGGCAGGTGTCACCGTCTGGTGTATCACAGTGGCAGGTGTCACTGTCTGGTGTGCCACAGTGGCAGGTGTCACTGTCTGGTGTGCCACAGTGGCAGGTGTCACTGTCTGGTGTGCCACAGTGGCAGGTGTCACTGTCTGGTGTGCCACAGTGGCAGGTGTCACTGTCTGGTGTGCCACAGTGGCAGGTGTCACTGTCTGTTGGTGTGGCAGGTGTCACCTACAGTGGCAGGTGTCACTGTCTGGTGTGCCACAGTGGCAGGTGTCACTGTCTGGTGTGCCACAGTGGCAGGTGTCACTGTCTGGTGTGCCACAGTGGCAGGTGTCACTGTCTGGTGTGCCACAGTGGCAGGTGTCACTGTCTGGTGTGCCACAGTGGCAGGTGTCACTGTCTGGTGTGCCACAGTGGCAGGTGTCACCGTCTGGTGTGCCACAGTGGCAGGTGTCACCGTCTGGTGTGCCACAGTGGCAGGTGTCACCGTCTGGTGTGCCACAGTGGCAGGTGTCACTGTCTGGTGTGCCACAGTGGCAGGTGTCACCGTCTGGTGTGCCACAGTGGCAGGTGTCACCGTCTGGTGTGCCACAGTGGCAGGTGTCACCGTCTGGTGTACCACAGTGGCAGGTGTCACCGTCTGGTGTGCCACAGTGGCAGGTGTCACCGTCTGGTGTGCCACAGTGGCAGGTGTCACTGTCTGGTGTGCCACAGTGGCAGGTGTCACCGTCTGGTGTGCCACAGTGGCAGGTGTCACCGTCTGGTGTGCCACAGTGGCAGGTGTCACTGTCTGGTGTGCCACAGTGGCAGGTGTCACCGTCTGGTGTGCCACAGTGGCAGGTGTCACTGTCTGGTGTGCATCCACAGTGGCAGGTGTCACTGTCTGGTGTGCCACAGTGGCAGTGGCAGGTGTCACTGTCTGGTGTGCCACAGTGGCAGGTGTCACCGTCTGGTGTGCCACAGTGGCAGGTGTCACTGTCTGGTGTACACAGCCACAGTGGCAGGTGTCACTGTCTGGTGTGCCACAGTGGCAGGTGTCACCGTCTGGTGTACCACAGTGGCAGGTGTCACTGTCTGGTGTGCCACAGTGGCAGGTGTCACTGTCTGGTGTGCCACAGTGGCAGGTGTCACCGTCTGGTGTACCACAGTGGCAGGTGTCACTGTCTGGTGTGCCACAGTGGCAGGTGTCACTGTCTGGTGTGCCACAGTGGCAGGTGTCACTGTCTGGTGTGCCACAGTGGCAGGTGTCACTGTCTGGTGTGCCACAGTGGCAGGTGTCACCGTCTGGTGTGCCACAGTGGCAGGTGTCACTGTCTGGTGTGCCACAGTGGCAGGTGTCACCGTCTGGTGTGCCACAGTGGCAGGTGTCACCGTCTGGTGTGCCACAGTGGCAGGTGTCACCGTCTGGTGTACCACAGTGGCAGGTGTCACCGTCTGGTGTGCCACAGTGGCAGGTGTCACCGTCTGGTGTGCCACAGTGGCAGGTGTCACCGTCTGGTGTGCCACAGTGGCAGGTGTCACCGTCTGGTGTGCCACAGTGGCAGGTGTCACCGTCTGGTGTGCCACAGTGGCAGGTGTCACTGTCTGGTGTGCCACAGTGGCAGGTGTCACCGTCTGGTGTGCACCGTCTGGTGTACCACAGTGGCAGGTGTCACCGTCTGGTGTACCACAGTGGCAGGTGTCACCGTCTGGTGTGCCACAGTGGCAGGTGTCACCGTCTGGTGTGCCACAGTGGCAGGTGTCACCGTCTGGTGTACCACAGTGGCAGGTGTCACCGTCTGGTGTACCACAGTGGCAGGTGTCACTGTCTGGTGTGCCACAGTGGCAGGTGTCACCGTCTGGTGTGCCACAGTGGCAGGTGTCACCGTCTGGTGTGCCACAGTGGCAGGTGTCACCGTCTGGTGTGCCACAGTGGCAGGTGTCACCGTCTGGTGTGCCACAGTGGCAGGTGTCACTGTCTGGTGTGCCACAGTGGCAGGTGTCACCGTCTGGTGTACCACAGTGGCAGGTGTCACTGTCTGGTGTGCCACAGTGGCAGGTGTCACCGTCTGGTGTACCACAGTGGCAGGTGTCACCGTCTGGTGTGCCACAGTGGCAGGTGTCACCGTCTGGTGTACCACAGTGGCAGGTGTCACCGTCTGGTGTGCCACAGTGGCAGGTGTCACTGTCTGGTGTACCACAGTGGCAGGTGTCACCGTCTGGTGTACCACAGTGGCAGGTGTCACCGTCTGGTGTACCACAGTGGCAGGTGTCACCGTCTGGTGTGCCACAGTGGCAGGTGTCACCGTCTGGTGTGCCACAGTGGCAGGTGTCACCGTCTGGTGTGCCACAGTGGCAGGTGTCACTGTCTGGTGTACCACAGTGGCAGGTGTCACTGTCTGGTGTACCACAGTAGGTGTCAGTCTGGTGTACCACAGTGGCAGGTGTCACCGTCTGGTGTGCCACAGTGGCAGGTGTCACCGTCTGGTGTAATGGCAGGTGTCACCGTCTGGTGTCACAGTGGCAGGTGTCACCGTCTGGTGTACCACAGTGGCAGGTGTCACTGTCTGGTGTACCACAGTGGCAGGTGTCACCGTCTGGTGTGCCACAGTGGCAGGTGTCACCGTCTGCATGTGCCAGGTGTCACCGTCTGGTGTACCACAGTGGCAGGTGTCACTGTCACCGTCTGGTGTGCCACAGTGGCAGGTGTCACCGTCTGGTGTGCCACAGTGGCAGGTGTCACTGTCTGGTGTACCACAGTGGCAGGTGTCACCGTCTGGTGTACCACAGTGGCAGGTGTCACCGTCTGGTGTACCACAGTGGCAGGTGTCACCGTCTGGTGTACCACAGTGGCAGGTGTCACCGTCTGGTGTGCCACAGTGGCAGGTGTCACTGTCTGGTGTGCCACAGTGGCAGGTGTCACCGTCTGGTGTACCAACACAGTGGCAGGTGTCACCGTCTGGTGTACCACAGTGGCAGGTGTCACCGTCTGGTCCACAGTGGCAGGTGTCACCGTCTGGTGTACCACAGTGGCAGGTGTCACTGTCTGGTGTGCCACAGTGGCAGGTGTCACTGTCTGGTGTACCACAGTGGCAGGTGTCACCGTCTGGTGTGCCACAGTGGCAGGTGTCACCGTCTGGTGTGCCACAGTGGCAGGTGTCACCGTCTGGTGTACCACAGTGGCAGGTGTCACTGTCTGGTGTGCCACAGTGGCAGGTGTCACCGTCTGGTGTGCCACAGTGGCAGGTGTCACCGTCTGGTGTGCCACAGTGGCAGGTGTCACTTCGGTGTGCAGTGTCACCGTCTGGTGTGCCACAGTGGCAGGTGTCACCGTCTGGTGTGCCACAGTGGCAGGTGTCACCGTCTGGTGTGCCACAGTGGCAGGTGTCACCGTCTGGTGTACCACAGTGGCAGGTGTCACCTACAGTGGCAGGTGTCACCGTCTGCTGAGATGTACCACAGTGGCAGGTGTCACCGTCTGGTGTACCACAGTGGCAGGTGTCACCGTCTGGTGTGCCACAGTGGCAGGTGTCACCGTCTGGTGTGCCACAGTGGCAGGTGTCACTGTCTGGTGTGCCACAGTGGCAGGTGTCACTGTCTGGTGTGCCACAGTGGCAGGTGTCACCGTCTGGTGTACCACAGTGGCAGGTGTCACCGTCTGGTGTGCCACAGTGGCAGGTGTCACGTCACAGTGGCAGGTGTCACCGTCTGGTGTCCACAGTGGCAGGTGTCACCGTCTGGTGTGCCACAGTGGCAGGTGTCACCGTCTGGTGTGCCACAGTGGCAGGTGTCACCGTCTGGTGTGCCACAGTGGCAGGTGTCACCGTCTGGTGTGCCACAGTGGCAGGTGTCACCGTCTGGTGTACCACAGTGGCAGGTGTCACTGTCTGGTGTGCCACAGTGGCAGGTGTCACCGTCTGGTGTACCACAGTGGCAGGTGTCACTGTCTGGTGTGCCACAGTGGCAGGTGTCACCGTCTGGTGTGCCACAGTGGCAGGTGTCACTGTCTGGTGTACCACAGTGGCAGGTGTCACTGTCTGGTGTGCCACAGTGGCAGGTGTCACCGTCTGGTGTGCCACAGTGGCAGGTGTCACCGTCTGGTGTACCACAGTGGCAGGTCACTGTCTGGTGTGCCACAGTGGCAGGTGTCACCGTCTGGTGTACCACAGTGGCAGGTGTCACCGTCTGGTGTACCACAGTGGCAGGTGTCACTGTCTGGTGTGCCACAGTGGCAGGTGTCACCGTCTGGTGTACCACAGTGGCAGGTGTCACCGTCTGGTGTACCACAGTGGCAGGTGTCACCGTCTGGTGTGCCACAGTGGCAGGTGTCACCGTCTGGTGTACCACAGTGGCAGGTGTCACTGTCTGGTGTACCACAGTGGCAGGTGTCACTGTCTGGTGTACCACAGTGGCAGGTGTCACCGTCTGGTGTGCCACAGTGGCAGGTGTCACTGTCTGGTGTGCCACAGTGGCAGGTGTCACCGTCTGGTGTGCCACAGTGGCAGGTGTCACCGTCTGGTGTGCCACAGTGGCAGGTGTCACTGTCTGGTGTGCCACAGTGGCAGGTGTCACTGTCTGGTGTACCACAGTGGCAGGTGTCACTGTCTGGTGTGCCACAGTGGCAGGTGTCACTGTCTGGTGTACCACAGTGGCAGGTGTCACCGTCTGGTGTATCACAGTGGCAGGTGTCACCGTCTGGTGTACCACAGTGGCAGGTGTCACTGTCTGGTGTACCACAGTGGCAGGTGTCACCGTCTGGTGTGCCACAGTGGCAGGTGTCACCGTCCCACAGTGACAGGTGTCACTGTCTGGTGTACCACAGTGGCAGGTGTCACCGTCTGGTGTACCACAGTGGCAGGTGTCACCGTCTGGTGTGCCACAGTGGCAGGTGTCACTGTCTGGTGTACCACAGTGGCAGGTGTCACCGTCTGGTGTACCACAGTGGCAGGTGTCACTGTCTGGTGTGCCACAGTGGCAGGTGTCACCATCCCGTCTGGTGTGCCACAGTGGCAGGTGTCACTGTCTGGTGTGCCACAGTGGCAGGTGTCACTGTCTGGTGTACCACAGTGGCAGGTGTCACCGTCTGGTGTGCCACAGTGGCAGGTGTCACCGTCTGGTGTACCACAGTGGCAGGTGTCACCGTCTGGTGTGCCACAGTGGCAGGTGTCACCGTCTGGTGTACCACAGTGGCAGGTGTCACCGTCTGGTGTACCACAGTGGCAGGTGTCACCGTCTGGTGTGCCACAGTGGCAGGTGTCACTGTCTGGTGTACCACAGTGACAGGTATCACCGTCTGCAGAGGTGTGCCACAGTGGCAGGTGTCACCGTCTGGTTTGCCACTGTGGCTGGTGTCACCGTCTGGTGTGCCACAGTAGCAGGTGTCACTGTCTGGTGTACCATAGTGGTATGTGTCACGAGGATGACCCTTGGGCACATACATATAAACCCATAACCACCTCTACCTGTCTGTATGCTACTCTCTCTCCTGTCTGCATGCTACTCTATCTCCTGTCCGCGCTGGTTAGCAGACACATGATTTTCAGCATGTCACAAGGTCTAGGTGTGGTCAAGTATGACGATGCGAGGTTGCAAATTGAACGCAGCAGCGTCATATTGTCCGGACTTATCATTCATGGAGACGAGAAAGAGGGGAGAGGTGCGCGGACTTGTCATCATCAATGGAGACGAGAGAGAGTGGGTAAGAGGTGCGCGGACTTGTCATCGTCTCTGGAGACGAGAGAGAGAGTGGGTAAGAGGTGCGCGGACTTGTCATCGTCCCTGGAGACGAGAGAGAGAGGGGAGAGGTGCGCGGACTTGTCATCGTCTCTGGAGACGAGAGAGAGTGGGTAAGAGGTGCGCGGACTTGTCATCGTCTCTGGAGACGAGAGAGAGAGGGGAGAGGTGCGCGGACTTGTCATCGTCTCTGGAGACGAGAGAGAGAGGGGAGAGGTGCGCGGACTTGTCATCGTCTCTGGAGACGAGAGAGAGGGCTGTCATGTCCCTGGGAGAGAGGGGAGAGGTGCGCGGACTTGTCATCGTCTCTGGAGACGAGAGAGAGAGAGGGGAGAGGTGCGCGGACTTGTCATCATCAATGGAGACGAGAGAGAGAGAGGGGTGCGCGGACTTGTCATCATCAATGGAGACGAGAGAGGGGAAGAGGTGCGCGGACTTGTCATCGTCTCTGGAGACGAGAGAGAGGGAGAGGTGCGCGGACTTGTCATCGTCCCTGGAGACGAGAGAGGGGAGAGGTGCGCGGACTTGTCATCGTCTCTGGAGACGAGAGAGAGAGGTGCGCGGACTTGTCATCGTCTCTGGAGACGAGAGAGAGAGGTGCGCGGACTTGTCATCGTCCCTGGAGACGAGAGAGAGAGGGGAAGAGGTGCGCGGACTTGTCATCGTCTCTGGAGACGAGAGAGAGAGAGGGAGAGGTGCGCGGACTTGTCATCATCAATGGAGACGAGAGAGAGGAAAGGGGCTCTCCGGAGAGAGAGAGGGTGCGCGGACTTGTCATCGTCACTGGAGACGAGAGAGAGAGAGGGCGTCATCACATGAAGAGGTGCGCGGACTTGTCATCGTCCCTGGAGACGAGAGAGAGAGGGGAGAGGTGCGCGGACTTGTCATCGTCCATGGAGACGAGAGAGAGTGGGTAAGAGGTGCGCGGACTTGTCATCGTCTCTGGAGACGAGAGAGAGAGGGGAGAGGTGCGCGGACTTGTCATCATCAATGGAGACAAAGAGTGGGAAGAGGTGCGCGGACTTGTCATCGTCTCTGGAGACGAGAGAGAGGGGAGAGGTGCGCGGACTTGTCATCGTCCCTGGAGACGAGAGAGAGAGAGGTGCGCGACTTGTCATCATCATGGAACAGAGAGAGGGGTAAGAGGTGCGCGGACTTGTCATCGTCTCTGGAGACGAGAGAGAGAGGGGGAGAGGTGCGCGGACTTGTCATCGTCCCTGGAGACGAGAGAGAGAGAGGGGAGAGGTGCGCGGACTTGTCATCATCAATGGAGACGAGAGAGAGAGAGAGAGAGAGAGGGGAAAGGTGCGCGGACTTATCATCGGCATGGGAGCGGGACCGCCGGCGGCTGAGGCCGTCTGGAACTGGCGAAGGGTCTGCTTTTTCCTGGTGGTCGCCCATCATGGCCGGGGAGTTACCATCGCCGATGTCCTCGCCAGTGACATGAAATGTCCTGGGATCAGCATCGACTCCGCCGCACTCCAGCCGTATCGGTGTCGGCCTGGCCCTGCTCGCCCCCAGTGGCAGTCAGGTGGCATTCTGGCGGTTGGCTCTGACAATGGTTGCTCCTGTTCCTGGCCTGGGACGGAGCGCGCCTCCTGCTGCCCCCGGCCCTGGCCGGGAGGGGTGACCTGACGCCGCCTTCCTGCTTTGGGCGGGCGGTGGGGACGCTGGGGCTGGAGCGATACTCCTGGGGGAGCTGGCGGAGGGGACGCTGGGGGTGGAGCGATACTCCTCCTGGGGGAGCTGGCGGAGGGGACGCTGGGGTGGAGCGATACTCCTGGGGGAGCTGGCGGAGGGGACGCTGGGGGTAGAGCGATACTCCTGGGGGAGCTGGCGGTGGGGACGCTGGGGTTAGAGCGATACTCCTGGGGGAGCTGGCGGTGGGGACGCTGGGGTGGAGCGACGCTCCTGCGGGAGCTGGCGGAGGGGACGCTGGGGCTGGAGCGACGCTCCTGGGAGAGCTGGCGGAGGGGACGCTGGGGTGGAGCGACGCTCCTGCGGGAGCTGGCGGAGGGGACGCTGGGGTGGAGCGATACTCCTCCTGGGAGAGCTGGCGGAGGGGACGCTGGGGTTAGAGCGACGCTCCTGCGGGAGCTGGCGGATGGGACGCTGGGGTTAAAGCGACGCTCCTCCTATGATGGCTGGGCACGTGACGCTCGCCGTCGGCAGCACTGGTGTGATTCTGCGGCGACTGGTGGGATTCTGCGGCGACTGGTGGGATTCTGCGGCGTCTGGTGGGATTCTGCGGCGTCTGGTGGGATTCTGCGGCGTCTGGTGGGATTCTGCGGCGTCTGGTGGGATTCTGCGGCGTCTGGTGGGATTCTGCGGCGACTGGTGAGATTCTGCGGCGACTGGTGGGATTCTGCGGCGACTGGTGGGATTCTGCGGCGACTGGTGGGATTCTGCGGCGTCTGGTGGGATTCTGCGGCGACTGGTGGGATTCTGCGGCGTCTGGTGGGATTCTGCGGCGTCTGGTGGGATTCTGCGGCGACTGGTGTGATTCTGCGGCGTCTGGTGTGATTCTGCGGCGACTGGTGGGATTCTGCGGCGTCTGGTGGGATTCTGCGGCGACTGGTGGGATTCTGGGGCGGTGCGCCGGACCGCTGTTCTACGGTGTTGCTATGATTGCTAGGCGGCGGCCGGGGTGTGGCCGCGACGGCCGCTCCGGTCCCGGCGGAGTCGGAATCGAGCGGAGTGGAGCGCAGTTTCTTCAAGTCTGGCCTTCCTTGAGCGGTATCGACTGCATGTGTGTGTGTTGATGCGGTGTGTTGCCAATGCGGGCTTCACTCGTCATCGTAATACAGTGCAAGGTTTGTGCGGTCAACTCGGCCACACTACACAACACGGAGACAACGCAGACGAGGTGTGTGTGACGCGGCGGCCACACCACACAACACGCATACAACGCAGACGAGGTGTGTTGTGGTGCGGCCACACTACACAACACGGAGACAACGCAGACGAGGTGTGTGTGACGCGGCGGCCACACCACACAACACGCATACAACGCAGACGAGGTGTGTTGTGGTGCGGCCACACCACACAACACGCATACAACGCAGACGAGGTGTGTTGTGGTGCGGCCATACTACACAACACGCATACAACGCAGACGAGGTGTGTTGTGGTTCGGCCACACTACACAACACGGAGTCAACGCAGACGAGAGAGAAAGAGAGAGAGAGAGAGAGAGAGAGAGAGAGAGAGAGAGAGAGAGAGAGAGAGCGAGCACTCCGAGTGCAAAGGAAGCAGTGAATTCGCCTTCTCCCTTCTATGCGTTCCGGCATCTGTTGAAACTAATGACACAAAATGTTTCCAAGGCAAAGTAAAAAGCTCGGTAAAAGCGCGTAAATCTTTCTCAAACTTGGTGGGAGTTGGTGAGTGCTAAGTCTTTGCGTGCTACGTCTGAAAGCGTGTTGTAGAACTCTCAACATGCATCGGTGATTGGACCGTTTTGCTAACGCGAACGTGGTGAAGATTTTCGCCAGAATTGCCTGCTGCCAGTGAGACTGACTGGCGACTCTACTGTCCCGACTGGCGACTATGTTGTCCCGACTGGCGACTCTATTGTCCCGACTGGCGACTCTGCTTTCTCCGAGGCCTGCTGAATCCTCTCGCGTAACGCATCTGAACATTCTTCCACCTCCACCGACCGTCATGCTGATACTCAACCTGGCATATCATCATCTGAGACGACCAGGGGACATCGCTACAGCAACTCATACAACAGCGTGAGTCGCGTGACCACCGCTCGCGTTGTGTTCACAACGTTGCCATGGTCACCGTCCGATGCAGCGATGGCGTTGTGTCCCACGGCGTTGCCATGATCACCGTCCGACGCAGCGATGGCGTGGTGTCCCACGGCGTTGCCATGGTCACCGTCAGACGCAGCAATGGCGTTGTGTCCCATGGAGTTGCCATGGTCACCGTCCAACGGTGGCGTTGTGTCCCACGGCGTTGCCATGGTCACCGTCCGTCGCAACGGTGGCGTTGTATCCCACGGCCAGTACGTACCGCTCGTAATTACCGCGGTATTGTACTCTTACTGCATCTCGTCAGACTGCCTTGTCGTCGCGTGGCATGTGTTGAGTTGTGGCCGAAGTAGCCGCCGCCTGATTACCGGCTGATTGGTGGGCGACCGGCCTGACGTGACGCGAACATGAAGTACGTGCTCCAGACCACACAGCCGGACCCAGCCAGTGGGAGGTACCTGTGTGTCCCGCACTATACAGCCGGACCCGGCCGGTGGGAGGTACCTGTGTGTCCTGCACTATACAGCCGGACCCGGCCGGTGGGAGGTACCTGTGTGTCCCGCACTATAAAGCCGGACCCGGCCGGTGGGAGGTATCTGTGTGTCCCTCACTATACAGCCGGACCGGGCCCGTGGGAGGTACCTGTGTGTCCTGCACTACAGCCGGACCGGGCCAGTGGGAGGTACCTGTGTGTCCCGCACTATACAGCCTGACCCGGCCAGTGGGAGGTACCTGCGTGTCCCGCATTATAGCCTGACCCGGCCAGTGGGAGGTACCTGCGTGTCCCGCATTATACCCTGACCCGGCCAGTGGGAGGTACCTGTGTGTCCCGCATTATAGCCTGACCCGGCCAGTGGGAGGTACCTGCGTGTCCCGCATTATACCCTGACCCGGCCAGTGGGAGGTACCTGCGTGTCCCGCATCATAGCCTGACCCGGCCAGTGGGAGGTACTTGAGTATCTCACACTATACAGAGGAAATGGCACAACGTTGTGCATAATATATAGGGCAGAAAAATAAAAAATAAACTTCAATGAGCGCACATATCACACGCGGCAAAGTGAAGGAGGGTGAGATCGACTGACGATGTAGTCGTGTATGAAGATTGTGGGGCCTAGCAAGCGGGCAACAGCCACCTCTTATGTATGTGTATGTTGGCGTGATGGTGGTCATTTGGAAAGGAAGGGTTTATTATTTCGCAGGTGAGATCTGTTATGATTCCAGGAAGCCTGGAGATGTTTTAAACCGGGTGCTCGCCAGGAACAGGAAGTCACTGGGGATGGGAATTTGGAGACGATGGACGGCCGGAAGGTGGATTTCCTCAGGGGCAAGACCCCAGCTCGTTCCCCGGAATGCCCATATGACCGGGGAGTCGAAGCAATGTAAATTGGAGACGATGTGCGTAGCTGGCTGGGTAGAAGAGGCGGATAGCGTGGTGTGTGAAATGAGCCGTGTTATGTATGGCTGCGTGGGCGGCAACGGAGGAGCGTGAGGCAGTGCAGATGATGGTGGGTGTGATGATGTGGTGTCCGGTGATGTGTTTCCGGCAGGTTATTATGGTCACTATGTCTGCCGTGCATATTGTTGGGGCCACCGCACCAGGCGACTCCCGTACCGTCGCGGACAAGGGAGCTGTCCGTGTAGAGGTATGTGTGTTGTGGGTGCGCCTGTTGATGTTCATAGCATTTGTGTTGCGTTAGGTGTCATGAGCGGACATAATACCGGTGGCGCCTCTGGTGGTGGGTTTGTGAAAGAAAACCACCAGAGTGGGCTGGGTCTGATTAATGCTATATTCTAGTTTCTAGAGAAGGTGCAGGTGATTTCCAATGGTCAAATGTGAACAACATTGAAACAAGCTCTCTTATGATGTGTTGTTCATTTTATTATCATATCATTTCACCCCGTCACTTTGCCGTTAAAGTGAAATGAAAGCAATTCGTCACCCAACATCTTGTGATAAAAACGCGTCGTACATCTTCTGTGTGATGTGCTGACAATTTCCAATGTTCTTAACGAAACGAACATCGAGCCTGCTACATTTTCATATCATCTTGAATAACTTCCACGAAACTTTGACCCTGTCACTTTTGCACTCAACTCTGGAATTTGTGTTCCAAATTATCACATCGTACCACATTGTGTTCGATATCAGATGTTCTACATTGCCGAATTAATAGCCAATGGTCTCAAATAAACCGGAATAAAATCAACTGTCTTTTGATGCCATGTTCAACTACTTTTATACATCGCTAACCCTGTCATTTTTGCACTCACTTCAAATATAAGTTTTAAGTTATCACATTCTATTCTTTCAAATTGAATATCGGATGTCCTACATTAGCGAATTAGTTTGAAATGGGCTCAAATGAACTGGCATAAAACCAGCTACCTTCTGATGCCGTACTCGATTACTTTTAAATGCATTTAACACTGTCACTTTTGCGCTCAACTTCACGATTTCTGTCTCGCATTATCACATTGTATTACTTGTATTTGTATATCACATGTTCTACATTACCGAATTAATTTCCAACGGTCTCAAATAAGCTGCCATAGAATCAGCTGCCTTCTGATGTCATACTCGACTACTTTTATAGGTATCTAACCTTGCCATTTTTTAACCTTTTGACATGAAGCTGTCCGGAATTATTGAGGTTCTGGCATGGCTCGATGCACGTCAAGCGCTGACGGTTGCTGCCCAGAAGATCCGGAGGGCCGCCGAGGGGTGGGAGGACAAGAATTAACGTAAAGTTCCACCCTTCAACAATACTAAGCAGCATCGGCTCTGCCACGCCAAAATGCTATAGGAGAGATTCACGGTTGTAGATGCATTCTTTCCATTAGACGCGCAATGTTCTTAGACAATATCGAGAAAACCTGTTGGCCTGGACTGTACTAGTGGCAGAACTCATGCCATGTACATCTGAAATCTGAAATTCTGCCTGTTACTTTAGCGTTGAGGCCCATTAACATTCAGGAAATGATTCGCACCTCACCATATTTATGAATGGCGGCGGGCGGTCGGGGACGGGCCGGGGCCGCCAGCGTCGCCTCCAGCGTCCGGCTGTCTATGGTGGAAAGTTCCAGAATGCAATGCCCAAAGTAACAATTTGAGCAATATATCACTGTAAATGGCAATGGAATTAACGTCTGAAGGCAAACTAACTTTCATACATGCAATTCGCATCATATTTCATGGAGACAGAGTCATAAATTGTAACTATATTCTTCACGCACACACCAATGAACATCCGGGCGCGCTTGTCGCGGGCGCATGTTTCAGAGTTCTTGAATGACATCAGGAACCTACCTGAGTAGTAATACCAGTGATGCCAGGCCGTACACCTACTATATGCCTGGTATCACCGGTATCATCACATCACCACAGCGACAGCCAGCTGATGTGCTTGTAGATGTGGAAAGGCAGTGAGTGAAAGGCAGCGTTTCTCGTTAAAAGATGGAATTGTGAAATATACTCAGCTTTATATATATATATATATATATATATATATATATATATATATATATACACGCATAATACTTGACTACACAGACACCACTTTAGTGAAACATTTGAGACTCCCACCTTCGGATTCAGTCCGCATACTTACTACGTCGCATTCATTATCCACAAGACGTATCTCATCGCATTAAATTCAGCACAATTTATAGTCTACGGTTGTCTACCAGCTACCTGCTCTGCTTCCTCATAATCAATTAAAAAGATGGGCCAACTGCGCCGTTCATCATAGCGAGAGCCAGCTGGCGTCCATGGGGAGCGCTTCGGGCCGATCCGTGCCTGCTGCCATCTAGCGGCAACAACTCCAGTTAATCGTGCCCGGGGGCTGCACCATTCGGCGGCAACGACGGAGCGCCGGAAATCAGCGCACCCTCGGGCCGTATCTTCCCAACCGGACCCGGTGACGCGTCTTTAAAAATGCACGGCGCTCGTGGCTCGGCTCGGCCTACGCTGCCGATCGTCGGGTAACAGATTACCACCAGCGGACGGCCGGCTACATCGGGCGCCGGCGATGGGCGGCCGGCCCGCTCGGACGGGATCCACTGCGCTATCAGTCGGCCATCGCCGGCCATAGCCGGCTACGACCGAATATTGCTCGCCTTTGCCGGCGGTGTGATCAGCTCGTGTCGCAGCTGTCTGCCAGATGGCGCATGCGCCGGGTGTGCCAATAAGAATTTTAGGAATGGCGAGGCGTCACAGTGAGCTAGAGAGTAACCAGCTCGGCTGGCGTCCGGCGTGAAATACGCCAGGGCTCAAGTGAGGTTACCTGAGTGGCCCGCAGTGCCGTGAACACACCAATATCAGGCGCAACAGGGGCCACTGTGTCGAATGTACAAGGAGAGGTGTGGATTTATCTTCCAAAGGTGCCCCACGGATCGGATAAAGATATCGATGGCTGATTGGAATTAGTGGGAATCCAATAGAAGGAGATATACATTTAGAGTCGGTCCTTGATTGGCTTAGAATGCACCATCGGTTAGTTTGGATATGCTATTAATTGGTATTGACTCATTATAGAACGTGTGTATTTTAATTACCGTAAACAAGCGATTCTGCATTCGAAAACCTACTAATGCATTGATAAATTACCACATTATTTCCTTCTCCAACATGGTGGCTTCTGTTCCATGGCGGTAGCCCTCTCCGTTTGGAAACGCCATGGGGGTTGCAACAGCCCCCTATGTATCGGTTAATGTAGCAACATAACGTGCACGATTGAGGGTTGACAGACAACACTTTTACTTTAATATTGACAAGTATTATCCTTCCGTGGCCGTGTGTCTGTAGCTGCTGCATCGCTACATTGCTATATTGTTGCATTGCAACATTTATCAATTGCTACATCGCTACATTCTTGCATTGCTATATTTCTACATTGATGAATTGCTATATCGCTATAGGCTGCACTGCTGCATTGCCATGTTGCTGCATTGCCACCTGTCGGCATTGATACATCGCCACACTGCTATATTGCTACATTGCTACACTTCTACGTGCAGCGGGTGCCGAGCGCGCTCGCGTCAGCAGCAGACTGTTTCGAGGACAGAGATTTGATCGTGCTGAGATTGCGCTCTGATATCGCCGCATCCGACTGGAACGGACGAGGCAATTGTAATCCGCACTCTGCTCCAGCCCTTCTTTCGGAACGGCGCTCCCCAGAATGCATTAGATGGCTTCCGGGTTCCCACCGAGCACTACTTACCGGTACTATTTACGACGATGAATTGGCACCTGGAGAGCGAGAGCGAGAGCGAGAGAGAGAGAGAGCGGTAAACACTGAGAGGGGACAAGCGTGTGCAGCCGTCCGCTCTGCGCGTGCCAGCGGTTCGCGTCGAGTTGGTGCGGAAAACGTGCGAGTTCCAGTGTTATTCTGCAGTGCCTGCAGGACTGTCGCCGACTGCGGGGTGGCTGGTCGTGAAGGTTGATCCGGGCCCCAGCCATCATTCTCCATCCCGTGGCTAATATGCCACATCAAGGCGACGATGTTCAAATCCTGTCCATAAAATGCTGCTGAAATGGCTGCTAACTTCGACGGATCTTCGCAGTCTGAAGCGGGAATAATCCAAACGTACCGGGCGGAAATATTCAGTTTGCTTAGTTCCCACACCAGGTGGCTCTATCATCGATCTATGGCCGTCAGCTGAAACTAAAAGGAAGCCGATCGCCATTTCCCGGACGGCTTTACCGGCGGGGAATCATCGTTTCCAACGAGCCGATGGGGTTGATGTTAATGAAGCCTGCCGAGCCGAGGCTCCCAGAAAATAACTGGCGATAAACAAACGACGTGCACCCAATTCGGATGATAACCAGCTATAGCAGCAAGCGATCTGCAGCCAGCCCAGAAAACAACGCACAGCGGTGGCAGAGTTTTCAGACCGAAGGGTGTCACCCTGCCGCTCCGCCGACTAACCTGCCACCCTGCCGCTCCGCCCACTGACATGCCGACCTGCCGCCCCGCCCACTGACATGCCACCCTGCCGCCCCGCCCACTGACATGTCACCCTGCCGCTCCGCCCACTGACCTGCCGACCTGCCGCCCCGCCCACTGACATGCCACCCTGCCGCCCCGCCCACTGACATGCCACCCTGCCGCCCCGCCCACTGACATGCCGACCTGCCGCCCCGCCCACTGACATGCCGACCTGCCGCCCCGCCCACTGACCTGCCACACTGCCGCCCCGCCCACTGACCTGCCACCCTGCCGCTCCGCCCACTGACATGCCGACCTGCCGCTCCGCCCACTGACATGCCGACCTGCCGCCCCGCCCACTGACATGCCGACCTGCCGCCCCGCCCACTGACCTGCCGACCTGCCGCCCCGCCCACTGACCTGCCGACCTGCCGCCCCGCCCACTGACATGCCACCCTGCCGCCCCGCCCACTGACCTGCCACCCTGCCGCCCCGCCCACTGACATGCCGACCTGCCGCCCCGCCCACTGACATGCCGACCTGCCGCCCCGCCCACTGACATGCCGACCTGCCGCCCCGCCCACTGACATGCCGACCCTGCCGCCCCGCCCACTGACATGCCGACCTGCCGCCCCGCCCACTGACATGCCGACCTGCCGCCCCGCCCACTGACATGCCGACCTGCCGCCCCGCCCACTGACATGCCACCCTGCCCCGCCCACTGACCTGCCGACCTGCCGCCCCGCCCACTGACCTGCCACCCTGCCGCCCCGCCCACTGACATGCCACACTGCCGCCCCGCCCACTGACATGCCGACCTTCCGCCCCGCCCACTGACATGCCGACCTGCCGCCCCGCCCACTGACCTGCCGACCTGCCGCCCCGCCCACTGACCTGCCGACCTGCCGCCCCGCCCACTGACATGCCACCCTGCCGCCCCGCCCACTGACATGCCGACCTGCCGCCCCGCCCACTGACATGCCACCCTGCCGCCCCGCCCACTGACATGCCGACCTGCCGCCCCGCCCACTGACATGCCGACCTGCCGCCCCGCCCACTGACGTGCCACCCTGCCGCCCCGCCCACTGACATGCCGACCTGCCGCCCCGCCCACTGACCTGCCGACCTGCCGCCCCGCCCACTGACCTGCCACCCTGCCGCCCCGCCCACTGACATGCCGACCTGCCGCCCCGCCCACTGACATGCCACCCTGCCGCCCCGCCCACTGACATGCTGACCTGCCGCCCCCCCCACTGACCTGCCACACTGCCGCCCCGCCCACTGACATGCCGACCTGCCGCCCCGCCCACTGACCTGCCGACCTGCCGCCCCGCCCACTGACATGCCGACCTGCCGCCCCGCCCACTGACATGCCACCCTGCCGCCCCGCCCACTGACATGCCGCCCCGCCCACTGACCTGCCACCCCGCCCACTGACATGCCGACCTGCCGCCCCGCCCACTGACATGCCGACCTGCCGCCCCGCCCACTGACATGCCGACCTGCCGCCCCGCCCACTGACATGCCGACCTGCCGCCCCGCCCACTGACATGCCGACCTGCCGCCCCGCCCACTGACCTGCCACCCTGCCGCCCCGCCCACTGACATGCCACCCTGCCGCCCCGCCCACTGACCTGCCGACCTGCCGCCCCGCCCACTGACATGCCGACCTGCCGCCCCGCCCACTGACATGCCACCCTGCCGCCCCGCCCACTGACCTGCTGACCGGCCGGTCAACAGATACCTCCAACACCCAGCTACCGCGGGCTATCGGCTGGCAGTGGGAGCAGCCATGGAAATGTAAGGGTTCCTCAATGTCGATGAAAGCGAAATAGCCATGTTAAATGGCAAACAAAAAGTTAGATAGTCTCTGTACAGACACAACGTTCCATCCCGGCAAGGTAATGCCATTCTTAGCAGAGTGTTGAACAAGCATAGTGGTTGAGAGTTCCATTCCTCACCTAAAACTTTCCACCAGTGGAGAACCATTGACCATCCATCCAACCATTCAACCATCAAAGCAGCAGGTGAATCGCTCAAAGTGGTGGAGCCTGTATATCAGAATGCCAGCAGGTATGTATTCCCAAAGTTAGGGGGTTGTTCCCACCACACATGGAACGTTTGGAATTGCGCTACATCTGGGATCTGTAGTAGATGCCACAGACCAGTGTTGCCGACTCTGCGTCTAATTCTGATGTAGCTAAACCGGTGCTCCCAAGACGTCTGCCCGACATGGTCACTAAACATTGGCATCTGGTGCGGGCATTTAAAAAGAAAGTCTTCAAACTAGTTGGAAAGCTGATATGTTTATGTACCGGTTAACACGAAAGTCATGGTGCAAATATATCAGATATTTGCACCATGACTGGAGATCTCTCACTAAGACTGTGCGATCCAGGTCCTTATTTTCGGGACATGTTTTCAAATTGAATATGGAAAATTACCACTCAACATTATAGCAGGGTACCAAACCAATGGATCCGTACCCCGACTCACTCGAGACCCGCAGCCATGATTGATGTTACACTAAAACTGGTGGGTTTCATTTTTAGTGCGGAAAAACTGGGCGCTCATTATTGCCACCACCAAATACCGCGCTGCCGCCAGCTGTCAACATAAACCAGCCGGCCAACATCTGCTGAACATTCCATTCCGTTGACAGCAGAAGTGAAGGCATGCAAGTCTTGGATGATTGTCACCGCGAGCTTTAGCCACCCAAATGATCAAAACGAAACATTTTTGTTCCATAGTGTTGCTGTCCGTATGGAAACATCGCATCTAGCTGCTAGTGCAACTGTAGTACTCACAGTACTATGCAGCTGAATATTATATTTTCATCACGCAATTCCTACAAACGAGGATCAGCGATTTAAGCTCCTGTTATAACACAGCGACTTTGGGACAAACTAAATACCATATTTACCACACATTAGCTATGCAACCAGCATTATAACTTTCGCTTTAAATTCCACCATGCGCATGTCACCAATTGCACCAATTGCGCCAAACCCACCTACGCAATACCCGGACTTGTTTCGTTTGCCGGACGTGGGTGCTATGTGGGCGGAGGTGGAGCGGGGGTCCTAGGTTGGCGGGGGATGGGCTGGTGGGGGTCCTGGGAGGGCGGGGATAGGCTGGTGAGGGTCCTGGGTGGGCGGAGGTGGAGCGGGCGTCCTAGGTTGGCGGGGGATGGGCTGGTGGTGGTCCTGGGTGGGCGGGGTGGAGCGGTCGTCCTAGGTTGGCGGGGGTGAGCTGGTGAGGGTCCTGGGTGGGCGGAGGTAGAGCCGGCGTCCTAGGTTGTCGGGGGATGGGGTGGTGGGGGTCCTGGGTGGGCGGGGGTGGGCTGGTGTGGGTCCTGGGTTGGCAGTGGTGTGGTGGGAGGGGTCCTAGGTTGGTGGGGGCGGGGTGGTGGGGGGTCCTGGGTGGGCGGAGGTGGAGCGGGCGTCCTAGGCTGGCGGAGGCGGGGTGGTGGGTGTCCTAGGTTGGCGGGGGTGGGGTGGTGGGGGTTCTGGGTGGGCGGAGGTGGAGCGGGCGTCCTAGGCTGGCGGGGGCGGGGGTGGTGGGCGTCCTAGGTTGGCGGGGGATGGGGTGGTGGGCGTCCTAGGCTGGCGGGGGTGGGGTGGTGGGGGTCCTGGGTGGGCAGAGATGGGTTGGGGTGGCTGACAAAGAGCTCAATCAATAACACTTGATAAAGCCAAACTCCTGATCCGCTATGTACGCATAAATACACACACACACGCACCGTCCGTCAAATCCTTAGCGGCAGCCTGATTGGCCTTGCGTGTGTTGTACCGGCTAGTAGGTCCATAGCTGGACGTCGTGCGAAAGAAAAGTTAAGTCCATCTGGTGTCACAAAGCAGGCGCCATTCGTCGGTGCTGGTCCTGACCTTGAGGTGCACAGCTATGCGTGCTGGTCGTGACGAAATACTGCACCACACTCAACGGCCGCAATTCGCTGGGGAGGGGGAAATCGGTCATGTTAACCGAAAATGGTGTGCCACGCGGCACAGTGGTGATGTACACTATTTGCACAGGTCCACAAACGACATCCTCATATCCTCTCACACACACACACACACACACACACACACACACACACACACACACACACACACACACACACACACACACACACACACTCTCACACACACACACACACACACATACACACACACATACACATACACACACACACACACACACACACATGCACACATGCACACATACACATACAAACACACATACACACACATGCACACACACACACACACACACAGACATACACACACATATGTCTGTATATATATATATATATATATATATATATATATATATATATATATATATATATATATATATATATATATATATATATATATATATATATATATGTCTGTATATAGGCGAGTACACACGTAATCAAATACAAACGTAAGCATATTGGGACCAACATTTTTTGCTCTGCGACACGAATTGCCATTGCTTTAGGGATTTTTCCCTGCGCCAGATCACGAGCCGCATCTACAGGGACTTCGCAACACAGTTCGAAAAGGTAGACCACATATTGGGACGACACTCAGATCCTTGGAATTGGTCCAACACCCGCACTCAAAAGGAGCAAGTAGTTTTGCGTTCGTTCTACAGGCACAGACATGCAGATGAACACACCGGGAAAGTGGAAATACACGAATCGTTTTACGATACCTTCATTTTCTAGAGTCGTTTGAGGGTTTGTCCTGCTCATTATAATCCGGTGAATCAAGACACCACAATCCAGAACAGGCGATTTGGCATGTATCTGCAGGAGCTAGTATCTGCTGAAACAACGGCACGCCAATGCTCATCTACAGCGCCGTACAAGCAGCGAGACATTGGCATACCAAAACGGCACACGAAGCATGACGTCACCAGAACCCAACGGTCATTACGTCACTGCTACACGTAACCCAGCAGTGATAACGTCACCGCCACGCGTAACCCAACAGTGATGACGTCACCGCCACACGTAACCCATACTAACACGATTACGGCTAGGACACACTGCACTCACGCACTCCTACCTCTTACAACAACTCCCACGACCACAATGCACATCATGTCAACGAACACTCACAATTAAGCACATACTCAACACTGCACCAAATACAACACAGAAAGACAACCCATCACAAATTACTGCAACATGAACAACATCCCACTAAGCATCACGACGCTTCTCAACGATGAATATCCAACACTACACGAGTACCTCTTCCACTTTCTCTCTATGACACGCCTGATCCACGAACCATGATATTTTAAAAAAATGAAAAAAAGATATGTTAGAAAAGAAGAAGAAAAATCAACAAAATGGGGAAAAAATCACAAGATATGTTAAAAATGAAACAGAAAATCAACAAAAAAGAAAAAGAAACAAAAAAGTAACCCCACGTGACATTTACTAGCATTAACTGTTATTGCAATGTAAACCAATACTGGCGATGACCCGACCCCAACCCTCCAACTACACCCCACCCCATGGCACCGACAGGACTGGCAAACTCTACACTTCTGCACCAGCTCAGCTTCGAATTCTACTTCATCTGCCTGCAAGACGTCTCAACTTCTACTACCTCTACGCGCCATTCTTCAAGTCACCTCAACTGTCTCACAACTCGCTTCTGCAAGACAACTATAATCTTCTTCGCTTCCTCTCATCCGCACCACATTACTCCTCATACCCTTTCACCCTTAACAAACAGCAACAAAATACTGACACCACAAACGCCCCCCGGAAACAGCCGACATCACCACACGGTGGTAGGCTGGCCAAACACACAGACACACACACTAACCCAGCGGTCATGACGTCACCGTCACACGTAACCCAACAGTGTTGACGTCACAGCCACACGTAACCCAGCGGCGACGACGTCTCCTCACCTGAGCCGTCACTCGCCGGACACCTGCCGGTGCCGCTCGAGTCGCATGGCCGCGTCGGCAGCGACGATCCCGTCCGTCCGACGTCGACACCGACGATCAACTGCCGACGGACGCGGCGGACTCCAGAGCGTCGGAACCGACGCAGGTGGACGGCACCGCGCGGCGTCGACACCGACGATGTACCGGTGGTAGCTGTAGGTCGGATGTGACGTATCGGTGGTAGCTGTAGGTCGGATGTGACGTACCGGTGGTAGCTGTAGGACGGATGTGACGTACCGGTGGTAGGTGTAGATCGGATGTGACGTACCGGTGGTAGCTGCAGGACGGATGTGACGTACCGGTGGTAGCTGTAGGTCGGATGTGACGTACCGGTGGTAGCTGTAGGGCGGATGTGACGTACCGGTGGTAGCTGTAGATCGGATGTGACGTACCGGTGGTAGCTGTAGGTGGGATGTGACGTACCGGTGGTAGGTGTAGGGCGGATGTGACGTACCGGTGGTAGGTGTAGGGCGGATGTGACGTACCGGTGGTAGCTGTAGATCGGATGTGACGTACCGGTGGTAGGTGTAGATCTGATGTGACGTATCGGTGGTAGCTGTAGATCGGATGTGACGTACCGGTGGTAGCTGTAGGACGGATGTGACGTACCGGTGGTAGCTGTAGGTCGGATGTGACGTACCGGTGGTAGCTGTAGGTCGGATGTGACGTACCGGTGGTAGGTGTAGATCTGATGTGACGTACCGGTGGTAGCTGTAGGTCGGATGTGACGTACCGGTGGTAGCTGTAGGTCGGATGTGACGTACCGGTGGTAGCTGTAGGTCGGATGTGACGTACCGGTGGTAGCTGTAGGTCGGATGTGACGTACCGGTGGTAGCTGTAGGTTGGATGTGACGTACCGGTGGTAGCTGTAGGTCGGATGTGACGTACCGGTGGTAGCTGTAGGTCGGATGTGACGTACCGGTGGTAGCTGTAGGTCGGATATGACGTACCGGTGGAAGGTGTAGATCGGATGTGACGTATCGGTGGCAGCTGTAGGTCGGATGTGACGTACCGGTGGTAGCTGTAGGTTGGATGTGACGTACCGGTGGTAGCTGTAGGTCGGATGTGACGTACCGGTGGTAGCTGTAGGTCGGATGTGACGTACCGGTGGTAGGTGTAGATCGGATGTGACGTATCGGTGGTAGCTGTAGATCGGATGTGACGTACCGATGGTAGGTGTATGTCAGATCTGTGGTAATTGTGGGTCAGATTTCTGGTGTCTATGATAACCGTAGGTCAGATGTCGACAGTAAATGCAGATGATACATGAACTATCGCTAGCGTTCCCTCTTCAGTGATGCCGGTATGCAAAGCAATTCTTATCTTTCCTCTGGTTTCTAATGCAATTGCTTGGCTTGGCTACTTAGTTGCCTGAGCTGGACAGCAGCGCAAACCGGGCGCGCCAGCATGTTCCGGATGTGGCCATGGGAAGCCCTGCTGAATCTCCCATGTGTGGGAAGCCCTGCTGAATCTCCCATGTGATTTACTAGTGTGGTGCTTTGAACAGATTCCTTAAGTGTTGCTTTATTCACCTACTGTTTCAGCTGTTGATGGTCCTAAGAATATTTTATTTCGGTGATTACGATTAAATTTGGTCTTCTTTTCTGGAGAATTGAGCTCCCTTTTCGTCACAGACGGCGTTTGCCGAGTACCTGCAATCTGGATATCTGAGTACCTGAGTATCTGAGTGTCTGGGTACCTGCGTACCCGAGTACCTTAGTATCCGAGTACCTGTGTACCTGAGCACATGAGTACCTGAGTACCGATGCTGTGGTTTGTCGAAGCTAGTACTCAATAATAGCAAGTATGATGTATGCGACTACTGTATGTTTCGTTTTCCGTAGCACTGTAGCACTGATGAGTGCACCTGACAGGTACCCCCTGGATAGTTGCGGACATCGTTTGGACCTTTTGGGCATATATTTTCCAAACTGATGAATACACAATTCCCATAGGATCAGCATATTGAATTCCAGTCAATTACGATACCGGAATGACGGTGAGTGATGTCCAGGTCACACGATCTCGGCCCCAGTGCGGCTTTTATATGTACATTGTGCACTTGTTCATGAGCAAATCATAAGATTCAGTCGAAAGTGAAGCATCGACAAAGGAAAAAGGGAGACAAAGGCAAAGGACACGTGCAAAATAAAATAAAACTAATGGAGTGTAAACAAAAAGAGACGTGATTCACTTTTTCACGTACCTCTAACCATTCATGAACGTTGCTACATTATGCTGTTTACCAAATTTCTCCATCGTGCTCAGGAGAAAGACTTGACAGCATTGCGAGGGTTCAAAATTACCCTCCACTGCGTGGAGCAAACCCGGATGTTGTGCCGCTCGTGGCAGGGAGGGTCATTTCTCCCTGTCATGTACGAAAGCTTAGGATTCACCTTTTCACCAGCCAATGGCTTGCACGGTTTTTGCAGGGCAGCATATCTATCTTGCAGATTGCTGCGAAGACCCATTCGAGACAGCTGCTTCAACGGGCTGACTACCGTACGCTTTCGCTTGGTTCCTGCACACAAGGAAGTAGGAGAGGAGGGGAGGGGAGGGTTTGGCAAGTCAGGCGTTTCCGCCATTTGCAGAGAGTGGGGTAGATTGGCCTCTGGGCCCATTAACTGCTCTAACCACCACGACCGCACGCTGGATAGCGCTGTAGCAATGCAGAAACATGAACTTTTTGTTTTATTTGGTAGGGTCTGGACTCGTGCGAAGTTATTGCAATCACCTACGTTAATTTGTATGTGCAAGTAACCCTTCTGCCTACCGCGTGCACCCTGTCTCTCAGCACCAGTAAATCGCGATAGCCGCCTCCCACGTCACACATCGCCTTTGTTGCGCGCGCTTTTAGAACAAAGCACCTCCGGCCTAGAAGAAACACGGTGCTGAGCGATGTGCCGTGGTTGCGCAATGTAAATAATGAGTCCTGTCTAGCGCGAGATAAACCTGGCAGAGATGAGCGGAAGAGAAACAGATGAGGTTGTAGACTGACGTGTTCCGGGTACGGGGCTGGGGCTGGGGGTAGACTGGTCTCGCGATGACAGGTAGCCAGATCCATTTGGTGTCGTGCAATGGTTGAGAAGAGGTCCTTCTGTTGTGGCAGTTGATATAAATGTCGTTTAGCCTTGTATGCACCGAAGTATTTCTACAGGAGTGATTACGTCTGCGCACTTTTTGAGTGCATGAGTTGTGGATCGCCGTTGGTCATCCTGGGTCAGGGTCGGGGTCGGGCTCGGTACGTGAAAATATGGGACTCGTTATGATTTCTGTGTAAGTTCTGTTTCTCTCGTGATCCGGATCAATTGGCGTTGGAAGTCGAGCGTTGGAGCACGGCACAATCTGGCTTTTCCCGTAGCCACGGATCGGGGGTTTCCAAGGTTCTCTGACCATTTCAGGTGATGCTATTGCATGGCCATGTGGTTTTTCGGTGGTGCTTTTCCGCACATCACCACAGGCGCAAGTGTTGAACTTTTCAAAATAGGTTGTGCCCATCTATTCGTAGGTGGTGCTGAAGCACCACCTCTGGCCGCTAAATATCACCGATGTCCGATCTCCGTATGCAGTTCTAAAACAGTTCTGCTGTATTGTGGATACACACTGATCGTTCTCGTAAGCTTTTCTCCTTTGCGAAGGTGATGTAGAAAGAGAGAGAGAGAGAGAGAACGAGAGAGTGGTTGTAGGGAACCTGTCCGTGACTTTCTCGAGAAAGCCTTGTCCTCACCATTTAGCCTCAGTTTATGTCACGTGTTGTAAAACAAGACTACCAGACGTCTATTCATAGTGTAGTGGGTGGATGCCGCTGTCTAAAAAGGAACGATTATACCCTCTTCCGCCATCAACGTCAATTTAGGCGACACCATGCGAACGTGTCAAGCTGCCCAATGTGACCCACGCCACACACAACCATCTACAACCGTCTGCAGGCATATGGAACCATCGGCATCCATCTACAACCGTCTGCAACCAACTCCAAACATCTGCAATCATATGCAACCATGGAAAACCATCGGCAATCGTCTCCCAACATTTGTAACCACATGTAACCATCTGCAACCATCTGCAATCGTCTGCAACAATCGCATCAGTCTGCAGCCGTCTAACCACGGCACCGCCACACCGCTGCCCAATTTAACTGCTCGGCATGCACGTGTTCTGATGTTTTGAGTGACGTACTCCATCCTCTCTAGTTAGCTAATCTGTCCGGAATTGGCACCTCGACAATGCTGCGGGCGACGGGGACATCATCGTAATTGGCACCTCGACAATGTTGCGGGCGGCGGGGACGTCATCGTAATTGGCACCTCTACAATGCTGCGGGCGACGGGGACATCATCGTAATTGGCAGCACATGCCACGCTCCAGCCCAAGCGCTGCCGCAAGATATGCCCCCTCGCCCATATATTGTAGTTCCTGCAGTTTGATCGGAACATGCTGCCGAATATGAGTCAGCAAGTTCTAACTTCGATATAGTTCACACATATCTGGATATCCTGGGGGGTCCCGACCCCATGGCTTGACAACTTGCTCATGTTTAGTTTTCATTGTCCTTATTCGGTCTGAGAATATGTCCTGAAAATATGGACTTGGACACCCTGGCTTGCTGGGTGATCTCTAACCTTGGGTTCACAGGTAAACCTGCCACGAATACTGTTTTTCGTCACTTGCAACTGCTTCCACGACATGCTCGTTTGGTATCACAAGTAAGCAGTTTTCTAGAGTATTAACTCATTTATAGCGTTGCTGTAGATCATCCATGAAAAGCGCTGAGTAAACAAGCAGTAAACACAGCACGAACTGTGAGATGTTGTTCTGAAGAGAGATCCGACTATCCAAGGAGAGCGCGACGTGAAAGTGATACACTTGCCACAGTTGTTTTACAACTGTACCATATCATTCTTGGTTTCACTGCCAACGCATACAGCGCCATCAGCCGCGCCTTCACTAGCCAACACCGGAGCATCTTCCAGATCGGCTCACGCGAAGGCAAGCAAAACATGTTGTCCGTTGTTTAGAATGGTTGGTGTTGGCAAGCCTTACAAATAAAAACCTCCCACCCGACCATCCATTTTCTGGTAGCCGTGGCTTTGACATTACGGCGACAAACAACACAACAAGGTGCCAAAAGTTTCGACACAGCCGAGCTTGTTTGTTCGGTCAACGGTGATGCTGTACGAGTAGCCGCAGAACAGGTACAACTTTTCCCGCGAACCAGGTCCGTTCGAAAAATCAGCCATGGTCTTAGAGGCGCAGCCAATGCTCTTCCCCCTTGGTGCCGTCCACCATATCTCGAACAGGAATTTTCAAAATTAACACCCTCATGTCTCAGATTTTCATGAAAATTGTTATCCAGGGCTATCTGAGGCCCTGAAACGATTGCTAATCATTTCGGCTCAATCGGAGCAGCGGTTCACGAATTATAGCCTGTGGCGTTTTCCAAGTTCGCACTGGATGTCAAACTTCCAGAGCCGATATCTTGGTGTAATGTAGATATAAATTATAAAAACTATATATCGCTGGAATCGCAATGAGCTCGTCTTTCAATTCGTGGGTTCAGTTTTTGGCTTCGTAGACATTTTGAAAATATGACCTCGTGACCTCGGGTAAGGTTACCTGTGGTAACCCCTAGTACAAAGATATTAATATAATTGTTGATATAAAACGAAACCTCATCATTTATCTTTCCTATGGAAAAATAAACAGCATGTATATTAGACGACTAATATCAGTTTCTGTAATAAATATTGGGTGACCTATGCGAAAAAATGACGCATAAATTGGCTGGCTTTTCAGTAAGCTTTCTCTCGCTAGTGCCTCTGAAGCGTACAATACCAATTATGGTACCAAGACATTTTACATATGTTGCTAAGTCGCTTGCTTCTCATATCCAGCGCAGACATATTTTGATTAAGCATGGCTGATATAGTCAACAGCAAACATCGTTTAAAGATATTACCCAAAGGTGATGAATGGTTGCCATTTTCCTAAGTTTGTGTCCGTTTCAGAATGCTAGGCATGAACACTATGACCGCAGATTCGCTGCATAAACACAAGAGGGATCAAATATTGACGCTGTTTACTGGGTTAATAGTCTGGCGAAACAACGAGGAGATGCCGATTTTGCAAATCATCAGATTGGGGACGTAATTAAATCAAACACAAACATGCTCATTCCTTGCATAGGTTACTGAGAAGAGCAATATTTTACAAGCATATTGAGGCCTGTGAACTTGTCACACTTTGTACATGCTATGCAACCACAAAAAATATACATAATTAATGGAACAATGGCATTATGGCGCACTAATTTATTTCGTTTATTGATAGCATACAAACCACAGGCAGAGACGCCCAATTACGCCTGTAGTCCTAATTCTTTTGTCTGCTCACACACGCACGCACATGTTTTGGCAAATGAGCGATTTTGTTATTAATTGCAAAGTGCATGCGTATGCACACATGTACGGTCCAGAGGGATAGCGTTCTCTCATAGCACTTCACTTCTTGCTCACCATCACGACACGTCCCGGGTCGTTGGAGAGTTCGGACACCGCGATGGACGTGAGGTCTGAGAGCGAGAATTTGTGGAAACGCTGTGTACCTTTCACCGTAACTGCTCTCGAGAATCGCTGTCGGAGATAAGACCCTGCTTCCTTCACTTCCTGAGAGCTGACAAAGACGAACTTGACAGAGCTGACATACTTCACATACCTATACCACTCTATACCTAAGAGGTATAGAGGTTGATGTATCTTCACTCGAACATCTGACCACCAATTATTAATCAATGCACAAAACAAGCAGGTAATTCATGATATACATATATATATATATATATATATATATATATATATATATATATATATATATATATATATATATATATATATATATATATATATATATATATATATATATATATATATATATATATATATATATATATATATATATATATATATATATATATATATATGTATATATATATATATATATATATATATATATATATATATATATATATATATATATATATAAGAAGCCAATGGAAAATAAGATAATACGGAGCCACATGTCCTCAACAGTCATACGCCTAGGATGGGTAAGGTCACGTTGGCATCAAGATGGCTTGCTGCATGGTCGGTTTCATCCGAGGGTGCGTAGTTCTTGCCAGACACAGGACTTGACGCATTTCCGCTGGAAGTTTGGCTGCTCGAGTCATTTAACTGAACCGGCGATACCTCTTCCATTGGGATACTTTTAGGATCCTTGGGCAACCTTCCAATGCAGTTCGTGCACAGGAAAACGTCCTTCTGAATTCGACTGCCATTCACCAGTTTGACCAGTTGCTCAGATGGTGGCCTCACACCTTTAGTTATATGATATTTATGGCACTTATACGGATCAGATCAGCACTGCCGTACCATTGATCCGGTCTAGCGAAATACAAGGATAAGCCAGCATCGCTTCACGTTGTTAAGACACATACCTCTTCACCTCGTGTCTGGCGTCAACTGAGCACCCTATTCCGATTCCACCCTCACGGTTTCATAAGGGCTCCCTTATCTTATCGCTCCGCTCGAGTCAGCCTGCCCGGTTTACGCGGCGTAACTAGACCCCCCATCCCCCTAAACAGTGGGGATAAACGGCAAGGCAGCGTACACTGGGATTGAAGTTCACCGATAACGCTATCCCGTTTTGTACCAACTGGGGTCTGCGTGGATGTCGACTGCCGAACGTCCACTGTCCTCTGAAGCCCGTGCGCACTCACCGGTGTGCATCAGGCACTGCTGCACATCGGACATTTAATCGTATCCCAGCCCGGTCTAAATGTGGGTTTATTCTTGGAAATAAGACTAAGAGGCTTAGCAAAATTTGCCAAACACATCCGTAGCAGACTACGATGTTGCACTCTTTCGAAGAACCTGAAAACAAAGCTTACTGAACATCAGGCCCATTTAAGCGGCATTTTATTCGCATAAGTCAGGCAATATTTGTTGCAGAAACTGGTATTAGGCGCTTAATATGCATGGTTTTTATTTCTTCATCAGAAAGATAAATGATGAGACTTTCGTTCTACATAAATAGTTTTATCAATATAATTGTACTAGGGGTCACCACACGTCACGTTATCCGAGATCACGGGGTCATATTTTCCAAATTTGCACAAATAAAAACTGACTTCAAAAATATAAAGATGAATTCATTGCGATTACAACAACATATAATTGACATAATTTGTATCTACATAACAAAGATATTGGCTCTTGAAATTTGACCTTCAATGCGAACTCGGAAAAACACCGCAGGCAATAACTCGTGAACCGCTGCTCCGATTGAGCTAAACAGCTCAGAAATCGTGCCAGGGCCGCAGATAACCCTGTATGCCAATTTTCATCGAAATTCTGTGACAGGAGGGCGTTAGGCCATGTTCGAGATATCGTGGACGACACGGCACCACTTAGGAACCACCATGCACTGGATCAAGTAACTTCTTTTTTTTTTACTTTCACGGCGCCAAGTCAGAACTTTTTGTGCGATCTTCGCGCGCCCAAAGCGGTTTCTGTTTCATGGCATTCTTGTGGTCTGGTTCCCTAAAAGAGATCCTGGCTACGCCCCTGGATTGGTTTATCCTTTCAAACTTGAGGAAAAGCCCACAGTATGTGCGCATTTTGTCCAAAGGCTTCAACTCGCCGTCCGCTGTTGTCACGATTCCACTGTTCCACCCCCCCCCCCCCCCCCGCCCGTTCCACCCAGCGGACCCCACCTCCCCACATGATGTCGGCTTCAAACCCCCGTCGTTCGCACCGGTGTCCACAACACCAGCTACCTCCTCCCCACATGGCTACGCTGTGCCTGCGGCCGCCCTCCGTCCAACACCGTCCATGGCCTGACGCCACGGTCACGTGACCTGACGTCACGACGGCCGCCTCCGTCCAACACCGTCCATGGCCTGACGTCACGGTCACGTGACCTGACGTCACGACGGCCGCCTGTCGCCCACGTGTTGTCCCCGTCACCGTGTTGTTTGTGTGGCGAGCTGGCGCGCACTGGCCACCGGAAGTGGCACGTGACGCGCCTGACTCGACGGCCGTCGGCTCGGCCCGGCGCCGCCTGCGTCCCAACTCCAGCCATACCCGCTCGATGGTTAGGGGCGAGCAACGCGCAGCACGCCACGGCTTCAGCTCTTCCATCCTCTGTCTGTCTGTCTGTGTATCTCTATCTGCCTGCCTGTGTGTCTGCCTGTACCTCTGTCTGTCTGCCTGTGTGTCTGCCTGTACCTCTGTCTGTCTGTCTGTGTATGTCTATCTGCCTGCCTGTGTGTCTGCCTGTACCTCTGTCTGTCTGTCTGTCAGTCTGTCTGTCTGTCTGTCTGTCTGTCTGTCTGTCTGTCTGCCTGTACCTCTGTCTGTCTGTCTGTCTGTGTATGTCTATCTGCCTGCCTGTGTGTCTGCCTGTAGCTCTGTCTGTCTGTCTGTCTGCCTGCCTGTGTGTCTGCCTGTACCCCTGTCTGTCTGTCGGTCGGTCTGTCCGTGAATTCTCGCCCTGTCAATCGGAGTCTTGATAGCAAATTAACTATGTAATCGCTCAGAACGTGTGTCTGGTGAATGCGGGCATCACAGCATTTTGATGATAATGGTGCGATTTTGTATTCGTATTATTGCACAGTCTATATTAAATGCCTTAAGAATATCCATATGCATATATGCATACGTATATGCACATACTATGCATGTATGTATGAACGCATGCATTCGAATATGAATAGTATATATATATATATATATATATATATATATATATATATATATATATATATATATATATATATATTATATAATTCATTTTTCATTGAAGGGAACCTAAGCAAGATTATTGAAATTTTCCTGAGTAAAACTAACAATCTCGAAATTGTATGCGGTGTATTATTAACAATACTCACCTTTCGTTCAATTGCCTAAGAGGTGGTAATTTACCGTAGCGGCTGTGTTGGTATTTTACCCAGTGTGGTCCGCTATTGATTCGTCCGACCATGCGCCTTCATACCTTTGCCTATTCACGGGAGCGTTGCCTCGGCACCCAAGAACCTCGCAGTGACTTGCTGAGGGTGGCCACCCAACTGTGACGTCAGCGGGGGAGAGCCGGCGCCACATCGCTCAGTCACCGTCAGTGCGTCGGCTCGTCTGACGATAGTCACGTGACGTGCCGCTGTCATCTGTCAGCTGACTATCTGGGGTGGTCCCGGTGTGCGTCATTAATCACCGGCCACGGCAGCCCGCCCGACCATGCCCCGCCGCCCGGGCATGCTCACCAGAGGTAACAGATACAACAACTGTTGGGACCGAAGCCCGGGGCCGGCCACGGCAGCCCGCCCGACCGTGCCCCGCCGCCCGGGCATGCTCACCAGAGGTAACAGATACAACAACTGTTGGGACCGAAGCCCGGGGCCGGCCACGGCAGCCCGCCCGACCATGCCCCGCCCCCGGGCATGCTCACAGAGTAATAAACAACTGTTGGGACCGAAGCCCGGGCCGGCCACGGAGCCCGCCCCACCGTGCCCCGCCGCCCGGGCATGCTCACCAGAGGTAACAGATACAACAACTGTTGGGACCGAAGCCCGGGGCCGGCCACGGCAGCCCGCCCCACCGTGCCCCGCCTCCCCCCCCCCCGCCGCCCGGGCATGCTCACCAGAGGTAACAGATACAACAACTGTTGGGACCGAAGCCCGGGGCCGGCCACGGCAGCCCGCCCCACCGTGCCCCGCCGCCCGGGCATGCTCACCAGAGGTAACAGATACAACAACTGTTGGGACCGAAGCCCGGGGCCGGCCACGGCAGCCCGCCCCACCGTGCCCCGCCGCCCGGGCATGCTCACCAGAGGTAACAGATACAACAACTGTTGGGACCGAAGCCCGGGGCCGGCCACGGCAGCCCGCCCCACCGTGCCCCGCCGCCCGGGCATGCTCACCAGAGGTAACAGATACAACAACTGTTGGGACCGAAGCCCGGGGCCGGCCACGGCAGCCCGCCCCACCATGCCCCGCCGCCCGGGCATGCTCACCAGAGGTAACAGATACAACTGTTGGGACCGAAGCCCGGGGCCGGCCGGTCGGGTGTGACCAGCCAGAGCCCTGTTCGGCAAGCATCTATACGGTGCAGTCGGTGCAGTCGGAACCATGACGTCACCCAGAACACAATTTTGCGCCTGCATTCGACAAATGTGGCAGACGTGAGACATTTGTGGTGCAATTGCGGGCGCGGTGTTTAATCCCTGGCTAAAGTCGTGCTGGGTCGGCCCACTTTCATCTGTATTTTGTACGATTTACTTTATGGTTGTGGGGCATAACTCCAGCTTAATCATGATTTCGAACGTTTGGCTATAACTTATGCTGATGAAGCGGATGAGGGTCAGCTGCTTCCTGCCTTCGTTCAGATTTTGAATGATGCGTTTGAAAACATGGGTGAACGATGAGTTTGGGCGATGGGTGAAGATGGGTGAGTGATGGATGGTTATGCACAGTTAATATATACGTGTAGTTTTCGACATGGACGTCGGACATGGGCGTCCGAGGAAGAAAAATAAAGGGAGCTACCGTGGCACCTGACGTCTCCAATTCAGGCATCTAACATTTGCTCATAAACATTAGGTAAATTTGCACTTTCAGGTAATCTGAATTCATGAAATTTCTGTTTTTCAATGCAAGTTTTATATTTGCGGCTAGCATGTGACCACTCATTTCCTCTGCAAATACATACTTTTCAGTTGGCAGGAAAAATAATTACAAAAAGACAAGTTGGACCTGTGTGCACTGCAAAAGTCATTCGGCTCATCAGTGGAATAGGTAACTTAGAATATGTGGAAAGTCTTATGGCATTATATATGTACTCACTGAAGTGTAGGAGGTTAAGGAGTGATGTGACCGAATTGTACAAAATTATTCAAGGGCTAGATCAGGTCAATCTGAATGATCCTCTTCTATTTAGCCTATAGGTGTCATCAATCCATGTTGGTTGGTTCTTGGTTTTACGACAGATCGACAGTTGAGTCATGTAGCGTCGCCAATCTCTCGCGCCGATTGGTCTAGGGCTAAGAGTAGCGACAGGTGAGACTTGAACCTACAACCTTTTGACCGTGAGACGAGCAACTTACCCCAAACCACTCGTCCCCCATCAATCCATGTTAGATAAATCAAGGTATAGGACAGTAAAGCCACAACAGGTCTTCAGGCAAAGGGTTGTTGGTCAGTGGGAGACTGCCTGCTGGCGCTGTGGGGGTCCCTCATTAACTGTATTTAAAAGTCGGGTGGACAAATTTTTAGGCATGACATTGTTTACTATTCTAATTAGTGGTGGATGACATGAGATTTTTGATAAGTTACTGTGCATGGCCCAGGCCCCTTTAAGCAGGCAATGGTGGAGTTGGAAAATTATTGGTAGGGCACTTGATCCACATGTATGTTATGCAGGATCCAGTGAATAGGGCTTGATAGGTTTTGTAAGCATGGATGGCTGTGTGGGACATAGGTGGATAGGTAAGGATAGATGGCTGATGATTTCTTGGGAATTTGTGATGTGATGTTGGTTGGGGTGATTAGTGTCTTTTGTTCATGATTATGGTATTGTCTCATTACAGGCTTAACCCAGATGGGTCATTGTGGCCCTTATAAAGTCCGAATGTTTTACGCTTTATAACTGAAGGGGCTTCGGTTTTGGTGATGAAGCAAAACATCATGGAAAAGAGAGAACAAAGTAACATAACCTAGCCTAGAGGTTGGGAGCTGCTAGAAATTGCAAAATGCTAGAGGAAAAATATTGTTAAAAAATGGAAAATGATTTCCACTACATTTGTCTAAAAATACAAATTAAGAGGCATAACCAAACCCTGCCTAATTTGATTTGGAAGAAATTAAATAAATTGTATTGTGAAAAATGTCACCAAAAATGTGGAAATCTTCCAACCTTAAAAGAAAAGTTTAGCCTAACCTAACAAAATCTAACCACTTTGTTTCCTTCATTGTGGTAAGATATGTGTAAAGCTTGCATTGTGGATACCTTAAGGTGCAAAAATACTAATGACTGGAATGGATCTACTCAGAAACCAGGGGTGTCACTCTGCATGCACTATTCCAGAATACCTGTGTGCACCCTCTGCTCAGCAGGTTTTTTTTCAGCTGAATTCAGAACATTGCTATTGAAATTATTGACAATCTTTTTCCTGTGGAGTGTCACCCTATATCATCCTTACACTTCAGCACAATGGGCATGTTGTGATGGTTGCCTGTATCGTATGGCTGATGGAATACCTTATCATTATTACAAAAGGAGTCAACAGCTTCTGATTAAAGTTTAAACAGTGAAACACTGAAGTTTAAACAGTGCATATCTTGCTCATATTTAGTTTCTGAAGAAACAGTAGGTACTGATGCTAGGAAAGCTTCAACCAGTCAAGTCCATGCAATTTTCTCATTTGTGCTCATGGGCTTCTATAGAAAAAACAGATAATTACCCTAGTTGTTTTCAAGAAAACTACTCTTAATTTACATTTCTTGATATTTTCTTATCATTGCACTTCGTTTTTTATATCCATAGTATTGGGGCACCAGGTGTCCCTTTTCCTCCATGGGTTGGCACACCTTCTTTTGTACTACCTGGTGCACTTGATGTACCTCTGGCTGTATGCTAGATGAGAGCCTTGTACTTCTGACTTTGGAAAGGACAATAACAGTTTGCAGGTGCCATATTTCCAGAAATGAAATCCTGAACCAACGGTACCATTTCCACATTAACACATTCATGCCAGGTCTACATCCTTTGTGTCAAAAGCTAACATAAATGCATAGAAGGCCATACAACAATTTGCAATAAAAAATATATGCATGATGCTTTGTGATGTGATTTGAATGAGTTCCCTATATATTTTATTGGGAAACATCACATTTTCCATATATTAGATTTAAATTAAAGTACCTATATGTCAATAAGTAGTCAGTTCACCAACAAAATGCTAAATTCACTGAAGTACCATCCAAAACCACAAAAAACATTGGTACCAACAATTAGTTGGTTATTTTAGTTTTAGGGCACATCAACCAGGTTTGGTCATTTCACCCCCATGTATAACAATGAAGATGCATGTTATTCCTTCTTTCTCCACCTAAAGATGGGAAAGGTGTGGGGCTGAACATATGATTTTAATGGTGGTGTATGCAATAAATAAAAATGCAAAATTGTCACTAAAAACCTAACCTGACCTTCCAATGCATTATCAACAAAAAGTTCATGTTCAGTTGCCTGCATGATATAGCCTACTGATGTTTGGTATTCTAAATTTCACTGATGTTAGATCACCTAAAGCCCATTAACAATCCTATCCTAACCAGTCAACAACTATCCTAACATACTTTATTTATTTTTTGGTGTGCATAGGGTGTTTGGTGTTGAAGTTTAAGATAGTTTAATTAGTAGTAAGTTGGGGGTATTCATAAGATATATTTTAGGACTAACTAAGTGTTGCGGAAAGGGACGGTGTACTGGGATAAATTGTGTATAGATATTTAGCGGTTGCTTCTGAGCGTATATTTCAACAGTTTTTATCAAATAAGTATTTTTGACAAGCAAATTAGGCAATATATTAACCCAGGGAGGCTGCCCAGCGCCATTTTGTTAAGTTCTAAGGGTGTTGGCTGTGTCAATTTGGTGTTTAAGTTTAAGATAGATTTTAAGACTAAGATAGTAGGCATAGCATTACACTAGGTATATCTTCATATCCTAGTGTAACTGCAGGATTGTTGGGTGTTGTGGACGGGTACTACAGTGTTTGATTCAGTGGTGTATATTTGTGTGGTGTGAGCTCTGTAGTGTGTAATTCTAGAGTGTATAATTCTATAGTGTAGGCTTCTGTAGGAATAAGTTTGTGTCAAATTGGTGTGTAAGTTTAAGATAGATTTTAGGACTAAAATAGTGGGCATAAATTAGAGTAGGTATCTTCATATCTAGTGTAATTATACGGGATTATAGTGTATTGTAGATACTTATAGGCTATATTACTGTATTACTGTAGATATATTACAGTAGATACTTGTAGGCTTACAAGCTTACAGTAACTAGACTTAGTACTAAGAGTAGAAAGAAAGAAAAAAAAAAAAAAAAAAAAAAATGGAAGGAGACTGTGGGAATTGTAAGTGTGTGGGAATCATTGGGGACTTGAGTAAGAGGTTAGATATGTTAACGGGGGAGGTGGAGCGCTTGAAGTGTTTGGTGGCGGGACCCATCATGGGAGGTGCCAGCCAGGCAACTCGGGTGCCCGAGCGGAGGACTGATGGGAGTTCGGATGGCTTGGTCCGGGATGGTGGCAGTTGGAAGGTGGCAAGGCGCCATAGCACCCGACTGGCGCTAAGGAAGGTGGACATGGGCGTCCCAATTAAAAATAGGTTTGAGGCACTGGAGGAGAGGGAAGGTAATGATGAGAGGGACGGAGGTGGGGATGACCAGATGGCTGAAGATAGAGATGGAGAGAGAGAGGTTTTAGTCGTAGGGGATTCCAGGGTTCGGTACATGGATCGAACATTTTGTAGTAAGAACCCCAGCAGACGGATGCGTGTTTGCTACCCGGGAGCGCAGGTGAAAGATGTTAGGGATAGGCTGGAGGGAGTAATGAGGGGAAGTGGAGAGGGTGCAACGGTAATTGTGCAGGTTGGAGTGAACGATGTAGGAAAAAATAATACAGAGGAAACAATGAAAGCCTATAGGGCTTTGATAGGTAGTTTAGCAGGAAGTAGGAAAAGAGGAGTGGTGACATCCATCCTCCCTATGGTCCATGCAAGCATGGAGTGGTATTCGAGGGCCATTGGGCTCAATACCAGGGTGGCCAACATTTGTAAGGAGCTTGGGGTGCAGTTCTTGGATTTGTGGGGGAGTTTTGGGGGAGGACGGAGATGTTTGCTTTAGATGGATTACATCTGAGCAAGAGAGGAGTGGAATTGCTCAGCAATAGGTATGAGGAGGCTCTCAACAGGAAACAGGGAAACTAGGCAGGACATGGGGGATGTAGCTGATAAAGAGAGAAGCATAGCAAGCAATGGAAGGAATAATTTATCATGTTTTTATGTCAATGCCAGAAGTGTTAGGAACAAAATTGGGGAACTGCATGCATATATGTTGTCTGAACAGCTAGATTTGGTGTGCATAACAGAAGCATGGGTTAACGAAAGCATGTTTGGAGACAACTTGCAAGAATTTGAATTGACAGGCTACAACATGCATGCCTATCAAAGAGAGGCAAGGATAGGAGGTGGCATTCTATTGTATGTTAGGCAAGTAATGAAATGTCATTCCATAGAGGATGGTGTACATAGTGCAGGAGTAGAATCTTTGTGGTTAGATATAATTCTGAAGAATGGAACAAAATTTAGGATTGGGGCATTCTATAGACCTCCAGACCAGAATGAAAACACTGACAGGCTGATGCAGGAAGAGATAAGTAGGAGAGTACAGGAGAGAACTATTTTGTTGGGGGATTTCAACATAGCAGGATTGGGAAACAAAACAATAGGTGTAAGCAAATCAGAAAGATGTTTCATGGCTTGTTTTGAGGACAATTTCTTCTTTCAAATGATACACGAGCCTACAAGGGAAAATAAAATATTAGATCTAGTGCTTACTAATGAGGAAAATTTTGTGCAAAATGTTAACGTAGGAGAGACCTTTGGTAATAGTGATCACAACATTATACGCTTCTCATTATATGTTGGAAGGGTAGCAACCAACAGAACATTGATTCCAAATTTTGCAAAAGGGAATTACAGTGAGTTCAGGAGCTTCCTCAGTGAAATTAATTGGGAAGACATATTGAATGGCTTAGATGCTTATGAAATGTGGACAATGATAAAAGATAAGCTATTTCAGGGTCAGGATAGGTTCATTCCCAGTAGGCAAATTAGATCAAACAGGGTTAAGCACCCTTCGTGGCTGACTAGGGAAGTTAAGCAATTACTGGACTCAAAGAAACAAGCATTCAAGAAACTAAAAGATACTAACTCTGGGTTAAACCTAGAATCATATAGAATAGCTAGAAATAAAGTTAGGAGGTGTGTTAGAGCATCTAAAAGACTTGCTGAAATCAACTTTGCTCGAGAATGTTCAGCAGGTAATGCTAAGAGATTCTTTAGCTTCTATAAATTTAAGGCTAAAAAGTGTAGTGTAGGACCACTGGAGGTAGATGGGGAAATAGTGGTTGATGATTGCGACATTGTGGAATCCCTAAGCAAGCAATTCTCATCCGTCTTCACTAAAGATAATTCTGGTACAATAGGAACATCTGTAGGCCATGCCATGGCAGATGATATGCTGGAGGATCTTACAATAACTACAGAAGCCGTAGAGAAGCAGTTGCAGAATATAAAACCTAATAAAGCTTCCGGACCAGATGAAATATATGCTAGGATCTTAGTAGAGTGTGCTAAAGCTTTAGCAACTCCCCTAGGTATCATTTTCAGGCGATCTATGGAGTATTCAGAAGTACCTGAAGATTGGAGAAATGCAAGTGTAGTACCAATTTTCAAAAAGGGAAATAGGAAGAGTGTAGGAAACTACAGGCCAGTCAGTTTGACCTCATTAGTTTGCAAAGTACTAGAAAAGCTGGTTAAACAGAATGTTCAGATTCATCTTGATAGGCACAACCTTTTAAGGGATACTCAACATGGATTTCGATCTCAAAGGTCTTGTTTAACTAACCTATTGGAGTTCATTGAGTATGTTACCAAAGAAGTAGACAATGAAAGCAGGATGGATGTTGTGTACTTGGACTTTAGCAAAGCTTTTGATAAAGTTCCACATGGAAGGTTAATTCATCAATTACAACAACATGGGATTGTAGGAAAAGTTCTACATTGGATTGAAGCATGGTTGCAGGGAAGGAAACAAAGGGTAGTATTGAATGGATGTAAATCTGGTTGGAAAGATGTTCTGAGTGGAGTGCCACAGGGCTCTGTTCTAGGGCCCCTCCTCTTTATCATCTTTGTGAACAACATTGAAGTAGGGCTGAGGAATAGAGTGTTCAAATTTGCTGATGACATCAAGCTGGTAGGAGTGGCTAACAGCAGAGATCAATCTAGTAATATTCAACTAGATTTGGACGACCTAAAAGAGTGGGCTGATCAATGGCAGATGACTTTCAACTATGATAAGTGTAAGGTTATGCATATAGGGTCTGCAGGCGAGACATTCAGTTATAAAATGGGAGGGAGGGAACTGGATGTTATTGAAGAGGAAAGGGACTTAGGTGTGTTGGTCTCAAAAGACCTTAAAGCAGAAAAACAATGTATCTCAGCTAGAAATAGGGCACTCAGAATGCTGGGACTCATTAATAGAAGTGTGAAATATAAGAGCAGGGAAGTCATGAAAAAGCTGTACTCAGCATATGTGCGGCCCCACTTGGAGTACTCTGTACAAGCATGGAGCCCCTACCTAGAAAAGGATATAGATATGTTAGAAAGAGTCCAGCGCAAAGCCACTAGACTCGTCAGTGGATTAAGTAACTTAGAATATGGAGAAAGGCTTAATGCATTAGATATGTACTCACTCAAGTATAGGAGATTAAGGGGAGACATGATTGAAATGTACAAAATTGTTAGAGGGCTAGATCAGGTCAATTTGAATGATGCTCTGCAGTTTAGAGTATCCCATAGGGGTCATCAATTCAGGTTAGACAAAATGAGGTGCAGGACAGTTAAACGACAACAGGTCTTCAGTCAAAGGGTTGTTGACCAATGGAATAGGCTGCCTGCTGATGCAGTGGGGAGTCCCTCATTGAATGTCTTTAAAAGTAGGGTGGATAAATTTTTTAGACAGGAAAATGTTGTTTTTGAATTCTAACTTGTGATGCATGGGATATTGTTTTTTTTTTTTTTTTTTTTTTGGTTTTTATTTTTTTGTTATTTTTTTGTTTTATTTGGGGTGTACCTAGCGGTGGATTTGGCAACTTCCTTTGCGATGTCATACTGATGAGATTGGCTGTGGTGGCACAGGTGGAGGGATTGCATGGGTTTGGAATTGATAGGTGTGAACATGTGCTTTCTAATATCTTCTAGACAGGCTTGACCCAGATGGGCCCTTGTGGCCCTTATTAAGCCTTAACACTTTATGACTTTATGACTTTATATACGCAATTTAGATTAAAGTACCTATATATCAATAAGTAGTCAGTTCATCAACAAAATGCTAAATTCACTGAAGTACTATCCAAAACCACAAAAAAAACATGGGCACCAATGATTAGTTGGTTATTTAAGTTTTACCGCACATCAACCAGGGTTGGTCATTTCACACCCATGTATAACAATGAAGATGCATGTTATTCCCTCTTTCTCCACGTAAAGATGGGAAAGGTGTGGGGCTGGACATATGACTTTAATGGGGATGTATGCAATAAAGAAAAATGCAAAATTGTCAGTAGAAACCTAACCTGGCCTTCCAATGCGTGATCAACAAAAAGTTCATGTTTGGTTGCCTGTATGATATAACCTGATGTTGAGTATTCTAAATTGCACTGATGTTAGGTCACCTAAAGCCCATTAACAATGCATCGCCTGAAACCTACTGATGCTGTATTGTGAAATATCATTGCCACAAAAGGATTTTGCATCATCCATTGTGCCAATGCTATATGGTGTGACATGAAATAGGGAATATCTTGCCTACATGTGATTTACCAAAGAAATGGTAGGTGAGTATACTGCCAGGTAATATTCAACAGGTCTACTCGACATGTTTTTCCAACTTGTGCTCAGGGGCTTCCACAGAAATAGGTACCAAAATCCAAAGTAAAGGGCAAGTAACCTTGAGTTAAAGCCATTCGATTTCTCAGCAACGTTTTGGAAGAACAAGGGTGTAATGACCAAAAAGTAAGAAACAATCTCATTGATTGATTATTTCGGCTCAAGAGTGCACAATTTAACGGGCGGCCACGTTATGCGTGAAATCTTCCTGGAAGTATGTATCTACCTATGCCCCTGACGTAACCCGTGCTACTCCAACCTTGTCTCAACTGCGTCAGCCACGCACAAGTTAACTTGCAGTCGGAGATTACGTGGTTTTCCGACTGCACCGACTGCACAGTCTGCCAATGTATGACGTCGCATGCCTGAGGCGAAACTCTGACGCGTCTGATTGGTTCCTTACTTTCCAGCTGCACCGACTGCACCGTATAGATGCTTGCCGAACAGCGCTCTGGTTGGGGACCGGTTAAGAAACCCGGCCAAAAGACCGTTTTATTTAGATATGCTTTTCACATCAAATAACAGCATGAATATGTTTCTGTTAATCTCACGTGCTATAGTCAATTCGCAACATCTTTGAAGATATTCATTCCCAGAAGACGAAATGGGATAATCTTGTAATCAAAAACTTTTTGCATTGGAAGGTATGAATAACAACATTGTGAATGCAAATCAATGCTTATAAACATCAACTGATCCTCAATCTAAGGAAGGCAAAATTAAAAGTAATACCACCACAGCTAAATCAATGCTGTGGTTAATAATCGGAAAATGTGGCACCGTTTATCTAATATATCTGCCATACCCTACCGGATTCAATAATTCAACCTGTACTATTATTCAACTTTCAAACATTTTATAATTCCATAGGAAAACCGCATAAATGACATCCCTTGCTATCGTTGACTGTGCCGCTTTTGTCTTCACCATGTACTTCTTGATTCGATTTATTTCCTGATAAGAATGATGCGCCTTTCATAGCTAATGCATCACGTAACCTTTAATGATTGCAATGCACAGCGAAAAATACGAAAAGCACCATAACTCGAAGTGAATTCCAACTGACAACACATCATAAAACCATCATTACGTAAGGATGGCTAAAAAGAAGGCAGCATGATACCCAGCTACAAGAATACGACGATTAGCTGATGGAAGGATGCCGTAGTATATAGTGAGCTTTGTGAGTTCGCAGTACACGAATTTCTCATTGAATACGGTCCTTCATGTATGATGTAAGTAAATGAGATATAATTCAAGTAAATATATTTTCTTCAGCATAATTATCGCAAGCTACATTCAACGTTGCGTAAGTACTTGCGTGCATATTCATATATCGGCTATTTTGATACTTACAATGGCTACTTTATATCGGCTACTTTTTCTACTTTCCTATACTTAGGATGGGCAGACATTAGAAATGGATATCGCTTAGCACGTTTGTAGATCTCTGGAGATCGGGGGTCTGGATCCCCAGTGGTTTGGTGCCCTGTCAATTTTTTTTTCTCATTAAATCTGAAAATATATCTTGAAGATAATGCCTTCGACCTCCCCCACCATCCTGCCTTCGTGACAGATCTCCAGCCCTGTCTCTCATGGATAGCTCTGGATGATTTCTCACGGATAGCTCTGTAGACCTCCCACGGATAGCTCTGGAGATCTCTCACGAAGCTCTTATTTTGCCCATATTCATCCAATTCTATCCAAGCCCTTATTTTGTATTTTGCACAGTACGTAATATGAAGGTCGAAATATGATGAATATTGAGTTTTGAAATGCGATGTTACTAGTAGAATGCAGGGATATTAGATGTGGTGGGTAATGTGGTAAAGCAACAAATTATTAAAGATGAAGAAATAAGCCCTCCTTGTGGTCACAACTTTTCTGTTCTATGATCTGGAAGAAACGTATGTATTAAGCCATATAAGTTGAGATGTACTTTGTTGTAGAATTGTTTGTTAACCATGGAAGTTTATCAATGCAGAAATAATTGCTTACTGAGAGACATCCAGTAGAACCAATTGAAACATTTTCTGGCAGCTATTGCATTTGCAGATCGTGCTCTTGAGCACCGCACATCATGGACATGTTTTGAGCTCAACATTATTGGAGTATTTTTCGTCAGTTTGTTCAATCCATGACAAAATTGCTTGATACCGGGTGAAAATGACCCACCACATGTTGCATGATTACCATAGACCAGTTTTGCACAAGCTTTAAGCTGTTTTGCTTTATAGTGAACGGACGGACCGGTTAAAATCACGGTATATAATCCAAAGACCGATTAAGCAAATTTGTCGGCCATGACCGGGCTTTCTGGCCGGGTTTTCGGTAGTTGCGTTTGCCACCTGGAATGCACACTGCAGTCGTCGCTGGCAGCTGGCCGACAGCTAGTGATGCTCTGCGGGCTGCCTACGTGACAGGGGTCGGCGTCGGTGTGCAGATGTGCAAAACAGTACCCTCTTACCCCCTCCATGGAGGGTAGCAGGTGGACCTGATAACGCAACTCGTTGGTAGCACAATCTTGTCGAAAACATCAGCAGACGTCGCTGTGTTCCAATATATGTTTCATATAGATGAAGATGCTTACCAAACTTGCATACATTAAATTAGAAAAACTGCAGCAGGGTGGATCCTGACATTTTCAGTGGGTGGAGGCACTTGTCTGGAGCAGCACCATTTCATGGGAAAGCCACCACTGCAAAGTCCCCGGAACGACGCATTCGGCAGAACATCGCTGAACGGGAAGGGGGTGTATTCTAGCATGCTGAAATGGTGCCTTTTCGTCTTAGGGGCCGCCTTTCCTTCGAGAGGTGAGCCTTTGGCTGAGAAATCCCCGGAGCAGAAGATGGGCAGGTGCACCCAAGGCTTCCTGGAGGGGAGCCACATTTCCATGTGGGGGGGGGATACATGCCACCACTGCTCCCCACGCCCTGTATCCGCCTCGGATTAGAAGATACTTGGGATGCCACTGATGTGGTAGCAACAGTCCATATCATATAATATTTTTTACTGTAGATCATTCTAAAATCTGAAATCGAATACCAGGGAAACGTAAGCCGGTTGATGTGATGGTTGAGATGGGATACCCCATTGAAGAAAGTGATGGTCCGTTCACCCTCTCGAGTCGTTTGGCCGAAGACAAAATATATCAGGTATCTCGCGAAAAAAAAAACATTTAGAAGCATTTTGTTCGGAGATGATTTTGTAAAAGATCTTGGGTTTTGATTTTACCGTTGTTGTGTTGGAAATCCTAACGAATTTTCACTACATTTGCATTAATTGTGTTTCTTATGACTCTATGCATATGGGATGCATGTCCGCACCAATAGGGCCAGTAGTCAAGTGGTGTACAGAACTTCATAAATTCATGTGCGATGATGGGGATGTGAAGCAAAATTGTCCGACCTAAATATGCAAATGCAACTATGTTTAATGGTGTAATGTATAAATACAACACGAAAAAGAAGCAACTTCGTTCACTAATTTTTCAAGATGAAATTATTCCAAGCGTGTATCAATAATTATGCGCCAATACAGTTATGACGCGGCTGCGCCAATCGTAAATGCTTGGGCGCTGCATCTCGATGCGCCCCTAAACGCCACTAACTAACTGATTGTAAATGTCTCCTTGTCAGCCAGCAACGTGCGTTTACCTCGAATTGTACGTCGTGCACCTAATTGTGAGTAGCAAGGGTTCATTGGAGTCCTGGCCATGATTAGGAAAACAGCTTGGTAGGGGATATCCAACATCCAAAATATCATCTCGTCATGAAGACCATAGCTTCCTCCTCTACGATTGTTAAGCATGCATGCGCTGTTTGGCACAGTTCAGGCTTATTGCTATGTCATAAAGATGTCAAAACCAATTGAGCTATTCAAAATGCAGTCTCGAATACCACAAACACGAAGCAAATTATGATCTCCAAATATATGTCCTATTATCTAAAAACATTCTCCCCAATTCCATGATTCCAAGATCTTAATCAAAACATAGTTTTCTTGCAAAACTTAACTCATGTCAATCATGCAATTCGTCCACTAAATATCCAACATATCATGCCATTGTAGGTCATCTGTGTTGCATTGTTAATGTCCAAGATTCATTTTGGAAGGATGTAAATTTCCCAGATTCCAAAAATATGGCTGCTCTTGGAACCTGAACCGCCAGCAAAGCAATCTAAAAAGAAATAGCACGCATTCAAAAAGGTCATTCAGAAACACCTAGGTGCATGGCTGGGTAAATGTCATGTTATCATTTTTAGGATTCTTGGAATTCCTTTTCTAATGCAATGTTCATGAATGTCGTTAGCATGAAGTGATCACTCATTTTTGTCTGCAATTGAATGCGTTTCAGTTGGCAAGCAACACAACACAAAAATGGGCTTGGAGTTGAGTAATTTGGCATGCAATATATGGTATTAAACATGTGACATAACCTAACCTAATCTAGCATATCATTCAATGCAAGAATAAGTTTGTAAAAAAATATTTCAATTCATGTTTCCAATCAGAAATTGCACTTATATATATCATCTAACCTTTTTGCTTTTCTTGTTTCCTTGTGATAGCTTGGACATCAACATTTGGTGTTTAATGTGTATCTTTGAATCATTGATTTAGAGGAAAATGTGGGAGCATGCTTACTCAGGGAGGGCTAGGTGTCCTTCCTATTTGTAGCATGTGAAACACCCTTTGACTTTCAAGTGAGTTGCGAACCTTATGTCAAAAAGTATATCAACACTGTCACTGTGGGACCATTTAACCTTCGAACTAGAAAATGGAGTATAATTGTATTGTTGGAGAAGACAATTCTTTAGATGGCAAAGATCCAGGGCCAGTCTCCTTTTGCTTCATCCTTTTAAATTTTGGAGCTTTATTGTCATTTTATGGTTTTAGCAGCCTCAACTTGTTCTGATGTCTTTGAAATTTTGCATGCATTCACTTTTAGCAACTGGAGTGTGTTATGACACAAATTGGTGCGTTATGTAGGTACATTGATTTGCCATTCTTGGCTGATATATTGCAGTTCTGGCATGCTCAGTATGTCAATGCGATTTCGAACCTTTGTTGTCATGCTGCACCTTTTCACCATTGCTAAGCTTGCTAATGCATTGCTTTTATGTGCGTCTATGTCAAGATCAATGCTTGTGCTTCCAAGAATGATTAGGTAGTGACCTGCATCTTCAGTGGCGGTACTGTGCTCTGGAATGTAAGTATAGGTAGGTAAATGCATTAGGTAGGGCCGCATATGATAGGTAACGAAACTGCGTTAGGCGTCAGAAGTTGTGGTCACCACAAGGGTGACCACAAGGGTGACCACAAGGGTGGCCACAAGGCTGACCACAGGGGTGACCACAAGGGTGACCACAAGGGTGACCACAAGGGTGACCACAAGGCTGACCACAAGGGTGACCACAAGGGTGACCACAAGGCTGACCACAAGGCTGACCACAAGGCTGACCATAAGGCTGACCACAAGGGTGACCACAAGGCTGACCACAAGGGTGACCACAAGGCTGACCATAAGGCTGACCACAAGGGTGACCACAGGGCTGATCATAGGACTGACCACAAGGCTGACCACAAGGCTGACCACAAGGGTGACCACAGGGCTGATCATAGGACTGACCACAAGGCTGACCACAAGGCTGACTACAAGGCTGACCACAAGGGTGACCACAGGGCTGATCATAGGACTGACCACAAGGCTGACCACAAGGCTGACTACAAGGCTGACCACAAGGGTGACCACAAGGCTGACTACAAGGGTGACCACAAGGGTGACCACAAGGGTGACCACAAGGCTGACCACAAGGCTGACCACAAGGCTGACCACAGGTGCTGGCCGCTATCTCCAGAAGATGCACCAATCACGGAGAGGCAGTCGCGACCACGTCGGCTCTCTGACTGATTGGCCCTTTAAGGAAAAATAGCACAACTACCGGCACAAGGCACAACTGCCACTCCCCGCTGACCAACCTGACGTCAAATCCCCGCATTTTCACCTTTCTTTGTTTAGCATGACGTTGTTGACTTGCCGGCTGCTCCGATGTTGGATGAGTGTCAGCTGTCGCTTCTCGACAAGTCGACTAATGCTCTCCTCGCGGCCTGAGGCTCTTCCACATGTGCACTGAAATTCCCGTGAACGCCACATTAGCTGACGTTCTGCTATTCGCCAGCAGATGTTTTCTGACTGGGCATCTGTCATTCTCCGGTTCGTCAGCTAACATTCCCCGGCACGTCAGCTGACATATTCTGGCTCATCATCAAATATTCCCCGTCTCCTCAGCTGATATTCTCCAACTCGTCGGCTGCTATTCCCCGGATCGTCAACTGGCGGTCGCCGCCGGCGGTGTCGGAGTCACACGGAGTCCGTCCCCGGTGGTGTCGGCAACATTCCCACGGAGTCCGTCGGCTGCCGGTGGTGTCGGAGTCACACGGGACCGTCCCCGGAGGTGTCGGAGTCACACTGGCGATCGCCGCCGGCGGTGTCGGAGTCACACGGAGACCGTCCCCGGTGGTGTCGGAGTCACACGGAGACCGTCCCCGGTGGTGTCGGAGTCACACGGAGACCGTCCCCGGGGGTGTCGGAGTCACACGGAGACCGTCGCCGCCGGCGGTGTCAGAGTCACACGGAGACCGTCGCCGGCGGTGTCGGAGTCACACGGAGACCGTCCCCGGCGGTGTCGGAGTCACACGGAGACCGTCGCCGGGGGTGTCGGAGTCACACGGAGACCGTCGCCGGCGGTGTCGGAGTCACACGGAGACCGTCCCCGGGGGTGTCGGAGTCACACGGAGACCGTCGCCGGCGGTGTCGGAGTCACACGGAGACCGTCCCCGGCGGTGTCGGAGTCACACGGAGACCGTCGCCGGTGGTGTCGGAGTCACACGGAGACCGTCGCCGGCGGTGGTGTCGGAGTCACACGGAGACCGTCGCCGGTGGTGTCGGAGTCACACGGAGACCGTCGCCGGTGGTGTCGGAGTCACACGGAGACCGTCGCCGGCGGTGTCGGAGTCACACGGAGACCGTCGCCGGCGGTGTCGGAGTCACACGGAGACCGTCGCCGGCGGCGGTGTCGGAGTCACACGGAGACCGTCGTCGGCGGTGTCGGAGTCACACGGAGACCGTCGCCGGCGGCGGTGTCGGAGTCACACGGAGACCGTCGCCGGTGGTGTCGGAGTCACACGGAGACCGTCGCCGGTGGTGTCGGAGTCACACGGAGACCGTCCCCGGGGTGTCGGCGTCAGTAGCCGGAGGAGCAGACAGTGGCGGACGGCAGCGGCGAGATTCGGACGGTGCCGCCGCTGCCGCTTGTTTGTCTAATGTCTAATGTCTAATGTCTGATGTCTGATGTCTAATGGCCCGCCGCGGCGTTCAGCATTGATTACCGTGGCCAGTCAACAGCGATGCCGAGCACAGCCAGATTTATGGCGCACCGACTGGCCGTGTTTGTGCAGGCGGACGGTGGTGACAGTGACGCGCGCGCCATCACAGGTCCTGGGTCACGTGACATTACAGGTCACGGGTCACGCGACATTACAGGTCACTGAACACGCGCCATCATAGGTCATGGATCACGTGACATCACAAGTCATGGGTCACACGCCATCGCAGGCCATGGGTCACGCGCCATCACAGGTCACGGATCACGCGCCATCACAGGTCACGGATCACGCGCCATTACAGGTCACGGGTCACGCGCCATTACAGGTCACGGATCACGCGCCATCATGGATCACGGAACACGCGCCATCACTTATCACGTATTTATCATCGCGTGCCGCACACTCAGTATAATAAATAACCACGACTTAGTGTTCGAATGTGCTCAGAAACGAGTAATCGGTGATAACTCGTGATGAACACTGCATGATTAACTAGTTTTATTTTTCGTCTTCTTATCTGATTAGTAGCCGCACGTGAACCATGATTGCGAGGGTTGTGGCGATTGCCGTGTAGTGAGCTTTGGAGTGCAGTCCAGTTTGTGTGTAATTTGTAGTTTGTGTGCAGTTTGTGTGTGTGACTTCCCCTGTATGAGTAAGAGTATACAGGGGAAGAGGTTGCTTGACATTTTCGTCGTTGCAAAGGGCATTACAATGTGAAAATATGTCCTCGCATTTCTCAGATCTGACTGGTAATCCATCGCGGGAGCGAACATGGAGCCTTTTATGCACACACTGTTGAGCGTGAACATGCGACTGGATATATGTGTATATATATATATATAGCCTGTGTCGAGGATTTGCAAAGTGGTGCAAAAAAACGGCTACTGTTTTTGTTTTGCCTTGATATGTGCCAAACAGTTTGGCATAAGAATTAGATCGCTGGGCCATCGGAATTTTTTCTCAAAATGCGTTTGAAAAAGGCTCTGTTTTCGGCGTTCGGCGCCATATTGGCTGTGAGAACGATTCCAGATAAGTGGGTCAAATAGTATCTCTTTTTGATCGTCTCGACGAACTGAGTTGATTGAAACAAAGCAATGTCGTCGAAAATCGATAGTTAAGAAAATATCGCCTATCTTATGTCTTCCAATACACCAGCAAATGTCCATTTCGGGGCATACAAGGAACTCTAAGGTTTAAACAAGGAAAAATAATGATACAGGCGCGGTTTCTGCACTTACTCATTTGAAGACTTCAGCATCACTCACTGGGCATAGAAATATAGGCAAAGCTTCATATGTATTCGCTGTTTGAACTACATAGCAGTATGATTGAGGGAGGCGCTTTATACGCATGTGCATCACATACCAAATACCTACCTATTTGTTGTATGCTGAAATATTCAGATAGCCTTTCCACATCACATTCAGACGGAAATCAGATACGTTGGTGATAAAAATGATAAAATTCGCCTTGATTATTGAAATTCCCCGTGATCACTATGGGACCATCGACGCCCATTTTTTCCCAAAGGGTCCACACGTCAGACATCAATCAATGAACACTGGTATATCCAATGCAAACATCTCGCAAAGGTGCGGAGCACAACTAACTGGAGGGCATAGAGCACCCCAGTTCTATCTTTCATGGAACTCAGTCGTTTTGGCATATTCTCCACGTCCATCTTAGTTGTTAGCACGGGCAAAAGCTGCCGGTGCATGTTGCCAGCCCGGATGTAACCGTCCCTCCTCTCCTTCCCGTACACGTTCTTTGTAGCTAGCGACACCTGTTTCACGCATCGTTCAATTGACTGATCGTGCACGGGAAACTGGAACTGACATTGGCATGTCCACATAGCCATCAAGTTCAGAGCTTAGCGAGTGGCACGTGATGGCCGGTTCGAAGGCGCCGTCCCAGGATATCAACTTCTGCAAACTCTCCGCGGTCTCATTTAGTCTCGTAATTTTCCTGGGACGAATGCTGGGGTCTCCACGCTCATTTTTGCCGCGGATGCATCTGATACGTTCAACGGCGAACTAGCGCTCTGCTCTGTGCTCTCTATAGAGAAGTGTCTGGAGCACCATTTCTCTGTGAGCATACCAGGCACTGGAGTGGAGGTACGGCATCACGATGCTCACGACTTCCCCATGCTGTAGCCGAGTGAGCTGCAGCTGGTGCAGCACATGCCGCGGCCGATCCAGGCAGTTGTGCTGCACATTCGCGCGAAACCACATCAGATAGTAAACCCCCACAATGAATTCAACGATACGCCGGAGGTTTTTGCATGCAGTGCCTCCCAGGCCATGATCGGACACGTACAGTGTAGGTACATGCACCGGCAGCTTTTGCCCGGGCTAACATCTAAGAGGGACGTGTGGAATATGCTAAAAAGACTGCGCTCCATGAAAGGTAGAACTGGGGTGCTCTATGCCGTCCAGTCAGTTGTGCTCCGCACCTTCGCGCGATGTTTGCCTTGGATATTTTCAGTGTTCATTAATTGATGTCTGACATGTGTCCCTTGGGAGAAAATAGGCATTGATGGTCACATGGTGATCACGGGGAATTTCAATAATCACGGCGAGTTTTATTCATTTTTATCACCAACGTATCTGATTTTCGAATGAACGTGATGTGGAAAGGCTATCTGAATGCTTCAACATGCAACGAATAGCTACCTATTCGTTGCATGTTGAGACATTCAGATAGCCTTTCCAGATAGCCTTGTATTTGGTATGTGATGAACATGCGTACAAAACAGCCCCCTCAATCATGCTGCTATGTAGTTCAAACAGCGAATAAATATAAAGCGTTGTTTATATTTCTATGCCCAGTGAGTGATGCTGAATTCTTCAAATGAGTAAGTGTAGAAACCGAAGCTGAATCATGATTTTTACTTGTTTAAACCTCAGAGTTCCTTGTATGCCACGAAATGCACATTTCCTGGTGTATTAGAAGACACAAAATAGCCGATACTTTGTTAGCTATCGATTTTTATACAATATTGCGTCGTTTCAGTCGACTCAGCTCGTCGAGACGATCAAAAAGAGGTACTATTTGACCGACTTATCTGGATTGGTTCTCACAGCCAATATGACGCCGAATGCCGAAAGCGGAGTCTTTTTAAAACGCATTTTGAGAAAAAAATGCCGATTGCCCAGCGATCTAATTGTTATGCCGAATTGTTAGGCACATATCGAAGCAAAATAAAAACAGTAGCCGTTTTTGATACCACCATCTTGAAAATTATCGACACAGGCTAATATATATAAAATATGTACGTTTGCACAGGAACATGTCGGTATGTAATCACACTGGCCACACAGTGGGACGTATATGCTCACACTGGCCACACAGTGGGACGTACATGCTCACACTGGCCACACAGTGGGACGTATATGCTCACACTGGCCACACAGTGGGACGTACATGCTCACACTGGCCACACAGTGGGACGTATATGCTCACACTGGCCACACAGTGGGACGTACATGCTCACACTGGCCACACAGTGGGACGTACATGCTCACACTGGCCACACAGTGGGACGTAAATTATGCTCACACTGGCCACACAGTGGGACGTATATGCTCACACTGGCCACACAGTGGGACGTATATGCTCACACTGGCCACACAGTGGGACGTATATGCTCACACTGGCCACACAGTGGGACGTACATGCTCACACTGGCCACACAGTGGGACGTATATGCTCACACTGGCCACACAGTGGGACGTATATGCTCACACTGGCCACACAGTGGGACGTATATGCTCACACTGGCCACACAGTGGACGTAATGCTCACACTGGCCACACAGTGGTACTATGCTCACACTGGCCACACAGTGGGACGTACATGCTCACACTGGCCACACAGTGGGACGTACATGCTCACACTGGCCACACAGTGGGACGTACATGCTCACACTGGCCACACAGTGGGACGTATATGCTCACACTGGCCACACAGTGGGACGTATATGCTCACACTGGCCACACAGTGGGACGTATACTGGACACATGGGCACACTGGCCACACAGTGGGACATAATGCTCACACTGGCCACACAGTGGGACGTACATGCTCACACTGGCACACAGTGACGTCACACTGGCCACACAGTGGGACGTACATGCTCACACTGGCCACACAGTGGGACGTATATGCTCACACTGGCCACACAGTGGGACGTATATGCTCACACTGGCCACACAGTGGGACGTACATGCTCACACTGGCCACACAGTGGGACGTATATGCTCACACTGGCCACACAGTGGGACGTATATGCTCACACTGGCCACACAGTGGGACGTATATGCTCACACTGGCCACACAGTGGGACCACTGGCCACACAGTGGACTATATGCTCACACTGGCCACACAGTGGGACGTACATGCTCACACTGGCCACACAGTGGGACGTATATGCTCACACTGGCCACACAGTGGGACGTACATGCTCACACTGGCCACACAGTGGGACGTATATGCTCACACTGGCCACACAGTGGGACGTATATGCTCACACTGGCCACACAGTGGGACGACATTTCTGGGTGGGCCTGAGATTCCTTGGCTTAAGTCTGACAGCGGGCAGGCTGTTCCACTGCCGGCTCCCACCCTGGGGGTGGCATGATCTGGAGAGTTGACTCCGGGCCAGGGAACTGACGCTCGCAGACGGACTAGGACGGGAGGCATCTCGTGCGCTGGCAGACTTTGACCAGATCATTCGGCCCGGCGGCATGTACCGAGGTCACGCCCAGTGGGCACAGGGCCGCCTCGTGTTACCCGAGCAGTCCTCTGTTCACAGGGTCCGATGACTCTTGACAGGAACCCGCGCCGTATGTACGTTGTGCTGCGCCGGGGATCTGAAAGCAAGGTAGTGTTGGATACTTTCTTACAGAAGTGTCGACGAGTGAAACATCTATGTTGTACATGTCTATGTGTGTGTGTTGTGTTTTTTTTTTTTTTTTTTTTTTTTGTGTGTGTGTGTGTGTGTGTGTGTGTGTGTGGTGTGTGTGTGTGTGTGTGTGTGTGTGTGTGTGTGTGTGTGTGTGTGTGTGTGTGTGTGTGTGTGTGTGTGTGTGTGTGTACAGGGAGATTTCCCCAGATAGGGGAACCGATAATGTTCAAGCACCGCATTCTTGGCTGCGCGTACGATAGTCAACTGTTTCACTTGCTGTTTCACTGCGTCAATTACCCACCACCGACACGGAGCAGAGGGGCGGACGCACGTATCGGGTGGAGTCGGCTCGCCACCGCCACACCTCGTGACACCCGCCGCACTATTTCAGCAGAGGGGCGGACGCACGTATCGGGTGGAGCCGGCTCTCCACCGCCACACCTCGTGACACCCGCCGCACTATTTCAGCAGAGGGGCGGACGCACGTATCAGGTGGAGTCGGCTCTCCACCGCCACACCTCGTGACACCCGCCGCACTATTTCAGCAGAGGCGACACAGACCAGTCAGCTCGTGCAAATGCAATTGTTCAGGTAATAACATTAAAAGGAATATAGCGAAGTCAGTATTATGCGCACGGAAGCAATGCATTACTCTGAGGGGAGCGTGCCATTGTAGCTTGCGACCAACCGCTTGCACCTGCACAATGGTCGCACTGTAGGTCACAAGAAGTAACAGTAGTGGCACTTCACGATCACAAGAAGTCACAGTAGACGCACTGTAGGTCACAAGAGGTCACTGTAGTCGTACTGCATGTCACAATAGATCACAGTAGTCGCACTGCATGTCACCACAGGTCACAGTAGTCGCACCGTGGATCATAAAAGGTCACTGTAGTCGCACTGTAGGTCACAAGAGGTCACAGTAATCGCACTGCATGCTACAATAGGTTACAGTAGTCGCACCGCATGCCACACAAGATCACACTAGTCGCACTGTAGGTCATACTAGGGCACAGTAGTCACACTGTATGTCCCAACTGGCCACAGTAGTTGCTCTGTAGGCCATAAGAGGCCAGAATAATACCACTGTAGGTAATAATAGGCCACAGTAGTCCCACCATAGGCCAAAATGGGTCACAGTTACTGCACTGCAGGTTACTATAGGTGAGTGCTGACACCACCCGGCTCAGTGAAGCCTGCAATGCTGGCTGGAGAGAAAGTAGAGCTGAAGTGGTGCTGGAGCTGAGCTGAGATGGTGCTGGAGCTGAGCTGAAGTGGTGCTGGAGCTGAGCTGAGGTGGTGCTGGAGCTGAGCTGAAGTGGTGCTGGAGCTGAGCTGAAGTGGTGCTGGAGCTGAGCTGAGGTGGTGCTGGAGCTGAGCTGAAGTGGTGCTGGAGCTGAGCTGAGGTGGTGCTGGAGCTGAGCTGAGGTGGTGCTGGAGCTGAGCTGAAGTGGTGCTGGAGCTGAGCTGAGGTGGTGCTGGAGCTGAGCTGAAGTGGTGATGAAGCTGAGCTGAGATGGTGCTGGAGCTGAGCTGAGGTGCGTACAAGTATTAGTGAGTCGCTTGTGCCATGCCTCGCTCTAAGCTCACATAGAACAGGCAGGTATGATTACGGAAACAGTTTCCTGCTGCTGACGTAAGGCATGACGTATAGCATGCAGCGAAGGAACTGAAAGTTTTATGCGTCCCTATGTGCCCCCTCATATGGGCACATGTATTGCTATGTCGCGCAGCAGGCACGGAATAAGCATGGAATACCACTTATCCACTGTGAATTTCATTGTATATTTGTACACATGGTTGTAGGTGACATTCACCTGCAATCATGTCGGCCAAGCGACAAAGATGTTCCATCACCTCCCTCCGGCACCGTCTCTCAGCGGTTCCGTAACGACCCTCCAGCTTCGGAGACATCGACGTTGAGGATCGAAACCCTTACACCTCCACTATGTGTGGAGGTGTTTTGGGTGGTTCACGACGCACATTATGCACATTTACGACTAATGGCGCCGCCCACACTGTTTCGCCGGTGGGCCGCGGTACACCTCCAGTAGTCCGTAAACCTTTACACCTCCAGTAGCCCACAAATCCTTACACCTCCAGTAGTCCACAGACCCTTACACCTCCGGTAGTCCGAAAACCCTTACACCACCAGTGGTCCACAAACCCTTACACCACCAGTAGTCCACAAACCCTTACAGCTCCGGTAGTCCACAAACCTTTACACCTCCGGTAGTCCGCAAACCTTTACACCTCCGGTAGTCCACAGACCATTACACCTCCGGTAGTCCGCAAACCCTTACACCACCAGTGGTCCGCAAACCCTTACAGCTCCAGTGGTCTGCAAACGAAGTCTCTTCACTGTGCGTGCTAGTCAATGTCCATGACTTCCTTTGCTTGGACCAAACTCGCGGGGAATGTGGACGGCTGTGGTGTTAGTGGTGGAGCAGTGAGATACGTGCGCAACAACAAACAAACAAACACAGTCTCAATCGGCTCTCGTTAGGCTCTGTTGCAACCTGAACTTGTACTGCAAATACACGACACAGGACAGCGCGTTGGTAGGAGAAGAGTAGTCTGGGGGTAAGTTTCCCCCTCACAATCGAAAGATTGTGGGTTCGAAATCTCACCTGTTGCTACCCTTCGCCCGCGACCAATCGGCGTGAGAGATTAGTGGCGCCACCTTATTCAAGGGTCGACCAGTCGTAAAACCAATAACCACCGGCAATGCACTGGTAAACCTTACTCGAAAACATAATTTCACGACGTTGCATGGACATGAATTAAGTGTTTCGGAGAAAGTGCATCCCACTGATCCCACTTTTCACTGCTTTATTGCCTCCAAGAGCAATATTTGGGGGATATTCACTGTTACAATAGTCGCTGTCTAGGTCAAAGACGTCCGGATTCTTCACATGACAGCAACGTTTCAATTAGCAAAGGTTTTATGTGCGTGGTGTAGAACTGAGGCGTCCCTGTCAGCCTTGGACGGTTATGAATTTCACTGAATGCGTCAAAGCTGGCGCAGCCGAGACTTTCCCGTTGCATGGAGGCTGTTTTCGGTGGAGTTGCACGCGCGGAATATAGATGAGACAGTCGCGATGTTGGCGTGTTTCGTGGTAGACAAAAGCTGGTTGCACACATCTCAATTCCCTGTGGAGTCGGCCACATCAGACTCCTTGCGTGCGCTCTTTCTGCAGGCCTCGACACAGAGCGACTGCAAATGTGACATGCATGGCCAACTGATAGAAGAAGCATGCACGAATGGATCTGCATATACACACATGCATACGCATACACACACACACACACACGCACACACACATACACACACACACACACACACAGTGTGTGTATGTATACATGCATATATTTGTGCATATCCACAAGCCTGTCAGGGAGTCGCCGGTGCACAATGTGCGCCTGTAATTCACGTCTCGAAAGTTGGATTGTATTTCGAGTCCTTCGCATGTCAGGGGATAGCACACTGAGAAACCTGGCAGTCGGGTCCGCACAGCTTGCGCTTAGGATGCAAATCGTTATTGCGAAATTGACCACTTAACGCTACAATGTGGACACTTGACGTCGCTGGTCCTTCAGTTTATATTTGGCTGCATTGGCTCTGAACAAAAACATGGGGTCTGCTGCAATATAGAACATGGAAGTGGTAAGTGTGCCCCTTCGATCAAACCGCGCTAAGAAAAAGTTGGCTCCCCCAGTTTGATACCCAATTAAAGTACCCCACTGTGACAATTATTAACATGACATTGTCCGACTAGGATCTTGCTCAGGATGTGGTAGTTGTATGTCAATGCTGCTCCTGCTACTGCTATGCTACCGTAGCGAGTGATATTGCTATCGCTACTGCTGCGCGTGATGCTGCTACAGGTACTGGTACCGTTGCGCTTGGTGCTGCTATTGCTACAGCTACTGCTACTGTCGCACGTGATACTGCTACTGCTACCGTTGCGCGTGTTGCTGCTACATATGCTGGTACTGTAGGCGCAATGTTGCTGCTGCTACAGCTACTGCTACTGTTGCAGGTGGTGCTTCCACTGCTGTTGTTGCTGTTTGTTGCACGTAATGCTGCTACCGTATTCACTGCTAACGACAAAACTGTTCCGACACTCCTGCTATGTGACATTTATGTTAAATCCTAAATTCTAAAGAAAGTATCTACCAACATCCTACCGACGTAATCCAATGATGCATATGATTCCTATCCTGCAAATACCCATCGACCCACCTGTCTACAACAATATAGCAATCCCTATTCGCTCGACCTCTTTTAACACACTCGTGGATCCAGTAGTCCAGTGATCGCGCAACACACCCGTGATCGAACGCGTGACTCGCCTATATCAGTCCCACTTCATAGACAGAGAAAGAGAAAAAGAAAGAGAAAGAGAAAAAAGAGACAGAAAAAGATAAATAAATAGAAAAAGAAAAAGATAAAGAAAAAGTTTTAAAAAAGATAAAGAAAAAGATAAAGAGAGAGATATAGAAATAGAAATGAAGATAGAGATGAAAAAAGAGACGGAGAAAGAGAAAGATAGAAGGAAGATGGAAACAGAAAGAGGAGGGGGAGTACAGCGATCACCTGGGCAATATGTGCCTACGGATCGTAGTTTCTTTGAAAACTTCTGAAAGGCGGACAGAAACGAAGGCATCTTATGGAAAATGAGGGGAACCATCGGGAGAATAACATAATTTATCAACTAAGACCTAGAGCTATGTACCTGGAGGCTTCAGTATTACAGACAAATCATAGTGCAAATTACTCGCTGCTCTTTTTAAGCCTGGATATTGACTTCCGACAAACTTCGCAGCGCAGTTCCTCTCCCTAGTATGCAAATACTTCTGGAATGGTTCCACCAGCTAGACTGCATTTTGTAAGTAGACTAGCATAAGTTAATCTTGACAATGATTCATTACTCTCATAAAGTTAGAACATCCTGTTGTTTTAGTCGGTTGTGTTACCGCCTGCAAAGCGAACCAGGCCTCTGGGGGAAGTGCGAGCAAAGTAAGCCTCACATGAAATTAATTTCGGATCCTCCCGAACAGGGTTTTTCAGTTTACGTTACAGAAGTGCACTAATGTGCAGCGCAACGCAAACTATCATCATACACAGCATACACGATAACAAGTGGCATCACGGTCCTGATGTAAGCGATATTCCTGGGCCAGAAATTAGAGCCCGGACATGCGCAGCATGACCGCAGGCCTCCGCCTGAATACATTGTAGCCACCTGATAGTCCAGGCATTTCGTGAAAAAAGTGTGGTCAACCTCGGACAAATTGCAACAGAAAGTCTGTCAACTGTTTTATACCCAGATATATGTCCTCTATGACATACCAAAAGTCTTAAGGAATCCTGGTGGTGGAAAGTGCCATGGCAGCCATTTTTGAAAATGGCCGCCATAAACATTATATTTCACAATATCTTCCGCTTCTAAATAACATAGATTTGGTTTTAAGTACTAAACATACATTTTCAGGGACAATGAATCAAATGAAACACATTTCGATAAGCTAAACCTAGCCAAAAAGCGAAAAAGGCAGCCATTTTTCAAAATGGCCGCTGTAAAACAGATATTTTACTATATCTCCGCTTCTAAATAACATAGAGATTTGATTTTAAGTGCCTAAACATACATTCTGGGGCCAGGAATCCAATGAAACACATTATTATCATTAGCTGTATTATCTGTATCATTATCATTTTCTGTATTTAACTGTATCTGTTTCACTGCAGAGTCACGTTGCTGATGAGCAGAAGACGCCTCTAGACTGGTGGTGGTGGTTGCCGGTGAACTCAACTGACGCCTCTAGACTGGGTGGTGGTGGCGGTAAAAGAAAATGGTAGCATAAAAAATAATATAATGGCCGTGTATGAATAAACAGAAAAAACGGGGGAGCAGCTAAATATGACCATGTACCTGCAACTTCATAGTTAAAATGTCCAACATATCCTTGTCTTAACTTTTTACCATATAAGTGCAGGAATGTGGATCATGCTGAATGATGGAGTGGGATCATACCCTATGTCCCTTTGCAAGAAACCGGCAGTGGGTGGGGAGCGACCACCAGCAACACTTGGTATGAAGGGTAGCGACGCTATCAACAGGGCAAGCGCAGACAGAAAGGATGTGATCCAGACACTTCCTGGCCAACAGGTACATCAGGACTGTCGCAAGAAGTACTGTAATCCCCAGCAGATCGCCAAGGCAGTGAAGGAAAAAGAAGAAGGCCCTTCGACCCAATGTATACCTGTACTTCGATCTACGGAGAGAGAATTCAACTATCAGACGGACTGCCTTTTCTGTGGAAAGGAAGTGAAGCTCGGAGGCAAGAGAAAGAGTACACATCTACCATCATTCCCAGTGCGAACTGTTGAATTCAAGGACAATATCTTGGAATCATGCGACGAAAGGAATGATGCCTGGGCAGAAACAGTCAAAGCCCGTGTCTTCCATGTGCACGACCTTCATGCTGCAGATGCGGTGTACCACCAGGTCTGCAGTGTTAACTTCCGCACCAACAAGCAACTACCCACTGTCCATCAGATCGACAGAATAAAGACAAAAAAAAACTTGGTCGGCCCAAAAATGAAACACGGGGGATGCATTTCTCAGAGTTGCCCATTTCCTTGAGGAAAATGATGATGAGCAGATAACAATCAATGACCTAGTTAGCCTGATGGAAGAGAATCTCCATGGATCAGGGCTTCAAGCATATACCTACAAACACATGAAGATGAAGCTGGATGAACACTTTGGAGACAAAATCTTGCAAACAGAGGCCAATGGGAAGCCAAACGTGGTAACATTCCGGAGCACAGCGAAGGTGGTTCTGCAGTATTTCTATGGCCATGTACAGGCCGCTGATCCTGAAAAAGAGAAGATGAGATTAATCAAAACGGCAGCTAAACTGATCAGAGATGACATAAAAAGTGTCATGACATCACATAGGCTGTACCCTGACATGCTGTAGGAGGAGGGGAAAACGTCAATTTCCTGCCAGAAAGCCTAAGGCTACTGCTGGGAGTATTGTTTGTCGGGAAGAATGTGCGCATGAAGACGGCCTCAATTGGGCAAGCAGTTATGCAAGCAGACCGACCTCAGGTTCTGCTGGCTCCACTGCAGATTGGATTGTGGATCCAAATGCACCATCACTTTGCATCGCGCTTCTTGATTGATTCCCTCCACAAGCTTGGCTTCAGCTGCTCCTATCAGGAAGTTAAAAGGTTTGAACGGAATGCTGTGATGTCACATGGAACAGACATACCCGACTTCAGTTCGGAGTTTGTCCAGCACGCTGCAGACAATGTAGACCACAACATCCGTACCCTGGATGGTAACAATATGGGCGCTAAATGACCAACCATGGTCGATGCGTCCTAAAACCACAATCACTCACTCACGGATGGCAACAATACCTTCCATGGCATGGAAATTATTGCTGCCATAACCCCAGCCACCAAGACCAGCAGACCTATCCTCAGGACGCAGGTCATCTCCAGTGATATCTCGACGGTGGGACGAATTCCTATCCAGTACCACAAAGAAGAGAGCCGCGGTATGACAACACTGGCATACCAGAAGTTGGTGAACAAGAAGGCAAAGGATCCAACAGCAGACCTTGATCTCCTCTGGAAGATATCCATCATGTTCACCTCGTCAAGACTGGCATGGTCTGGATTGATGCAGCTAGTGCATCATGGTGACCACCCCAAGAAATCATCGGTGATGTTTCTCCCATTGATCGACATGAATCCCAGCGATGTCACGTACATCTATTCCACACTGAAGTTCGTGTGTCAGCATGCTCGTCGCCATGGTGTTACGCCCTCATTACCTTTGACCAACAACTATGGTGGAAAGCCCGCATGATCATCGAGACTGAGCCCACAGGAAGTGTCTTGAATGACATAGTCTTGCGCTTGGGGGGCTTTCACACATAAATGAGTTTCTTGGGAAGCATCGGGCACCTCATGGCTGGATCAGGACTGCAGGATGTCTTGGAGTTAATACATGCAGACAACGCGGGTATTATGGTAACTACATGCAGTATTCTTATAATTATGACCTATACATGTATGTCGTCCATCAGAATATTGCTTTTTGGTCAGGTTTAGCTTATTGAAATGTGTGTCATTGGATTCCTGGCCCCAGAAAATATATGTTTAGCACTTGAAATAAAAGCTCTATGTTATTTACAAGCGGAGATATTGGGAAATATAAGGTTCATGGCGGCCATTTTGAAACATGGCTGCCATGGCACTTTCCACCACCAGGATTCCTTAAGAGTTTTGATATGTTGTGGAGGACACATTTCTGGGTATAAAACAGTTGACAGACTTTCTGTTGCAATTTGTCCGAGGTCATATCAAATAGTGTCTGGACGAGTTCATCACAGTTGGGCATACATACCAGAAAGGTTTTGCCTTCTTTCCAATCTTTCAGACCTGGGTACCAACTCTCTTGGCATCTTCACCTCCGCCCCCCCGGCCAATTGATGTAGATTGGCGTCACGGAGATAGCCGCAATGTTTGTCACCAGACGAAGCTAACGTTTTCCTAATTCCATTACATCGCTAAACTACCATAACTAGACTAGAGGACTGTTCATACCTGGCGCAATCTGGACGCAAAAAAGCAGCCAGCGCAGTGACGGACTAGGCGTAATCCCGACGCACATGCGTTGAGACATGTTGCAACTTACAAACTGAAAAAACCGCAGCCGATGTAGCTCCAATCTGCCGAAGATTAGCAAATATGGCGACCGCAGTTTATCCAGAGCAGTCTGTCGACCTTGCGTCAAGGCCGTTGGTGCGCCGAGTGGAAAAAGTTGAGGAAACTCAACTTTGTCCGCTCGGAAATCGACAGCGTTTTGTAGGACTCGGCAGACAGCTGACGCAAGGCCGGCGCAATGGCAGAATCGGCAGACTCATTGGGCCCGATGCTAACTGTCTGCTAGCTTTGCGTCGATTCCGACAGTGCGTTGAAATTACGCTAGGTGTGAACAGTCCTTAAATCTAAGTCGCAAATTCAGTGCAGTGACCTTTCTCGATTATTGAATTATTTTGGAGTTGGAATCCCGAAAAGCCATTCACACCGCTTACCATTAGTACATAGTAAAAGGACCCTTCTCTTACCGCTCACCATCAGTACAATGGTGTAAAGGAAGACCCCTCTCTGGACGCTTACCATCAGAACAATGGTGGAAAGAAAGACCCCTCCCTCATCGATCACCACAAGCACAATATGGTGTAAAGAAGGCCCTACATTACACACGCCAACAGGGATGCTGTGCGAAGCTGCTTATGAAATATTTCAGAAGCCAACTGTCACGGGCACCGCGAAACCGCTTTTGCATCGTATGGCAATGCAATCTACTCCAAACGTTCTGCTGCACCATGCTGAAAGTTTACATCATCCTGCGTGTTAATAGTCCATGCAGCACCTCCCGACACGGCATGCATATTGCATTGCAGAGGAATTCGTCATTGTCTTCTCCGCGCATGCAGCGTACAGCGAACAGAACAGTAGACTGTGAAGGAGCGGTGAATGCGCCCGGCGGAGGCTTTGTTTCGCGCCGGAGCCTCCGAGCCGGAACATCTCCGAGTCGCCAGAACCAGCTCGAAAGCCTAGACTGCCGTGCACGAAGCCCGAGCTTAACTGGGAGCAAATTAGCGCTATGCAATTACAGAGCAGTGCGTATCAAGTGTCAGAGTATCAGGTAACTCGGCGCCAGCCTAGTCGGCTAACTTTCGTCACGGCCGGGGCGATAATTGCGCAGTGGCCATACGGTGATTCCTCCGTAATGTCTGTTCAGGGCTGCGAGTCACAGCCGCAGGACAGGACAGAACAGGGCAGCGCAGGACAGGATTTGACAGGACAGGACAGATCAAGTCAGGACAGGACAGGACAGGACAGGACAGGATTTGACTAGGCCCACTATACTTGGCTCGAATTGGGCCAAGTCCCAGCATTCAGAGATCCCCTCCCAAATAATGTGCATGCAGTGGAAATGCCGCTTGACTGAGGGGAGGGGCGCGGCCATGTGTGTAGGGACGCACACTGTATTGCATTGTGAAGCTCACTCATATTTGCCGAATGACAATGCGTTTCATTGCTGTTGATTTTTTTTTTTTTTACAGCGCGGAAGTAAAACTATCATCACGCAACACCGATGTTGGCATGATTTCCGTGCGGTTGTTTCACCTTGGTTTCTGTTCGGGGAAGGGGGCTGGTGCAGAATCACCATCCTGAAGCTTGCAGAACGTACTCGTATTCTCTGGAAGAAATATGGCACTGCGCGGTGTACTCCGACTGGCAGTGTTATAAACAATATAGGCGCAGGCTTTTCAGATTTATTGGTGCTGACGAAATCTGATATAATTGCATTTGTTTCCTGCAATGGCATAGATGAAATCAATACTTTTCACAGCATGATATATTGTGTGTTAGCCATAACAAATGTGCTGGAAGTTCCGTCGTTGACCAAGTCTGGCATCCTTAGTTTGAAGCTGTGAAGTAACTATATATAGTGCCAATTGATGGGCTATTACATGCTCGGAAGCTATTTTTCTCTCTTCTTACGCGCGGCTTGGCGCACTCGGCCAATCTGAAGAGCTACTTCCATATTGGTTATTTCGCAAGCACAACTAGGAAAAGGCTTAATAAGAACCCGATTGAAAAATTCTGAATTGACGTGTGTTACGGGAATATTCGTGCTGCACGACAGGAGCGACAGGAGCAACAAAATCAACAGCTTGACTGGTATGACCTTCACAATACCAAAGTACCCCCTAACGCAAACCTTGACCCCTGTTGCGTCACGTACACATTGGTGATTGTAGTTTGCTGGCGGATTAATTAGACGGATTGTACCGAACCGATGTCATTGAACGGTCCAAGTAAGCAGCTTTGGGTTGTCTGCTTGATGCCTTGCTCGAGAAAAAGCTATGGCAAACGGAACGTGAAACAAAGCTATCGCCACGAAGTGGAGCCACCCGGGTGTGGTGAGGCGTTTTAGGTGAAGTCAGTTTGCTGTGATGCAGAGTGACGCGTGACAGGGCGCTCTGCTTTGCACTACGTCGCCGGAACTTGTCGGAGCCTGTCGGAGCTTGACGGAGCTTGACGGAGCTTGACGGAGCTTGTCGCAGCAGGTGCAGTGTACTCGGTGTCACCACGCCTCGCCGACCGCGCTGATGAGCAGGCTCCACTAACAGGACGGCAGTGACAGCAGGCAGCTGCTGCCGGTCCGCCTCCGGCGTGCTCCCAGCCACCAGATGCCTCCGGCGTGCTCACAGCCACCAGATGCCTCCGGCGTGCTCCCAGCCACCAGATGCCTCCGGCGTGCTCACAGCCACCAGATGCCTCCGGCGTGCTCACAGCCACCAGATGCCTCCGGCGTGCTCCCAGCCACCAGACGCCTCAGGAGCACTCACAGGCACCAGATGCCTCCGGCGCGCTCAGCCAGCTCAGCCGAGCAACGCAGCCACCAGATGCCTCCGGCGCGCTCACAGCCTCAGGCACCGCTCACCTCAGCCGGACGCGCTCACAGCCTCCAGGCCTACCGGCGCGCTCACAGCCTCAGGCCGAGCAGGCGCGCTCACAGCCTCAGGCCGGGCAGGCGCGCTCACAGCCTCAGGCCGAGCAGGCGCGCTCACAGCCTCAGGCCGAGCAGGCGCGCTCACAGCCTCAGGCCGAGCAGGCGCGCTCACAGCCTCAGGCCGGGCAGACGCGCTCACAGCCTCAGGCTGAGCAGGCTCTCTTCATCTGCGGGCACCAGACGGCGCTCCCGCCGCCAGACGCACTGTGCGGCGGTGGCACATGCACCGCTCCCGCCGCCAGACGCACTGTGCGGCGGTGGCACATGCACCGCTCCCGCCGCCAGACGCACTGTGCGGCGGTGGCACATGCACCGCTCCCGCCGTCTGCCAGCGCCCGCAGAGGCCAACCGCAAACGGCAGTCAAGACGTGCTGGCTGTGTGGGCGCCTCCGCCTCTGATGCCGGGCGTTCTGTGGGCGCCTCAGCCGCTGATGCCGGGCGTTATGTGGGCGCCTCAGCCGTTGATGCCGGGCGTTATGTGGGCGCCTCAGCCGCTGATGCCGGGCGTTATGTGGGCGCCTCAGCCGCTGATGCCGGGCGTTATGTGGGCGCTCCGGCCGCTGATGCCGGGCGTTCTGTGGGCGCCGCCGCCTCTGATGCCGGGCGTTCTGTGGGCGCCGCCGCCTCTGATGCCGGGCGTTATGTGGGCGCCGCCGCCTCTGATGCCGGCCCCGGCGAGTCGACAAAAAGTCGCCGTACCGCGGACGTCAGGCCGAGACCGACGTCTGGCGGGCTCGCGCCGTGCCAATTAGATTGTTGGTGGGCGGCCCGACCGGAGCAATTAGCAAGAGTCGACATCACAACAAGGGGGGACACCGCCGCCGAGGGCCGCGGAAATCCTCAGGGAGTCAACGCTCCTGTGTTGCCAGAGGTCAAGAGGTCGAACAGGATGGGGAGGGACGGCGGACGGTGTTAAGATCATGTGGGATAGTAGGATTTAACTGTGACATGCAAGGCGTTCTGAGGTGGTAACCGAACGGAATCAATACCGTTGTGTGGTCAGTCCGAGGTGGAAGAAGACCACAGGATTTAGCAATGCACAAAAGATTCGTTAGCTGGGGAAATACTGCAGACGAAAGTTCTCGAGGAAGCGATTGAATGACACATATTCTCATTCTCCTGCTGTCTCCCAGAAGCAAGTTTCCATTAGCTCCGACAAACGTACTCGTAGGAAGGGGGTTCACGCAGGGAACTTGTCCCCTTTTGGTGGTGGTGATCGAAATGGGAACATGAATGGAAATTAACCCTCCACTCTTTCCAGTTTCTTCGAAGGAGATATATCGCAAAAAGTTGTGGACTTGTATGGAATTTGAATAAGCCCATTGTTACGATGTTTTTTTTGTCTACGTTAATATGGGGCGTGGTCCAATTTTTCCAACCCGTGTCAACCTGTCCAACCCGATAAGGCTTCATTTTTTAGCACCCCTTCCTACTGCTAAGTCTTTCTCGATTCGTATCGGTCCGTCACCTTCCAGCCTCCACGTCCATTTTATCAAGTGATCCCACGTTCAAGCCTGTATAGCGAATCCAGACAGCGATGTGTTACGAAGCGGGCGTAGCGAATATTTCGCCGGCTTTTTCACCTAAGCTGGCGCATCTGGCTACTGATGTTCTACCTGACTCGATGTTCTACCTGTCTCGATGTTCTACTGGTCCCGATGTTCTACCTGTCTACCGATGATCTACCTGTCTTGATGTTCTACCTGTTTCGATGTTCCACTTTTCTTGATATTCTACCGGTCTAGATGTTCTATCGGTCTTGATGTTCTGCCGTTCTCGATGTCTACTGGTCTCCACGATCTTGCACCTGGTTTTCCGCTGGCTTTCGTGGCGGGTACTTTCTGGGTACTGGTACATTTTTGGTACTGGTACATTAACTATCAGCTGTGGGAGTCACCAGCATAACTCAATCACGTTGCATGCAGCGCATCGACTAAAACACATCTTTCGTCTACATTTATAACACGTATTTGTTTGCTTCAGCATGCTAACAAGCTATGTTGTTGCCAGAGTCGTAGTTCGAAACCCGGCGTTGGATATTTCGCGTACGACATATGGTGGAATTAATTGGCCTCTTTGAAAACAGTGATGCAAAATGCGAATCCAGAGCGTTTCAAAACACGCACATACCTACACATGCACATGTTTAATTAATAATCCCGCAACCATCCACAAACTTCACATGTGCACGTCCAGATACCTAACGCGGGCGTACTTGTTCACTCACAAACACACACACACACACACACACACACACACACACACACACACACACACACACACACACACACACACACACACACACACACACACACACACACACACACACACACACACACACACACACACACACACACACACACACACACACACACACACACACACACACACACACACACACACACACACACACACACACACACACACACACACACACACACACACACACACACACACACACACACACACACACACACACACACACACACACACACACACACACACACACACACACACACACACACACACACACACACTCACACACACACACACACACACACACACACACACACACACACACACACACACACACACACACACACACACACACACACACACACACACACACACACACACACACACACACACACACACACACACACACACACACACACACACACACACACACACACACACACACAACACACACACACACACACACACACACACACACACACACACACACACACACACACACACACACACACACACACACACACACACACACACACACACACACACACACACACACACACACACACACACACACACACACACACACACACACACACACACACACACTCACACTACACACACACACACACACACACACACACACACACACACACACACACACACACACACACACACACACACGAATACACATTTGTGTGTGTGTGTGTGTGTTTATAGTGAATGATGAATGAAAGTGAATGATGTTTACAGCGATTTATAGTGAATGATAGCTGGCTTTTTTGTCGGTTGTTTAGCGAGTTAATTTGAATCTAAATCTAGGCATAAGCTGCAGCGTTTAGGATGGTTTCGACCAGGATGCAGGCACTAGAGGAAGATATTAGGACCCTTAAGGCAGAGCTTTCCAAGCTCAAGGCTGCCCTTGTTGCACAGGGTAGACAAGATAAAGCAACAAGGGGTCACTCCGTAGCAGGGACATCATATAGCAGGGACATCAACAAGGGGTCACGGAGAAATGGTGGCCTGCGACCACCAGGTAGCTGAGGCTTCCCCTACTGTGGAGGTGGCTGGGATCTCTCGAGAGGGGAGTGTTAATAGTGAACAGAGGAGGGGTAGTTCTGGTAGGTCACAGGTTAGTTAGTTATTTGGGTTTTAGGGCGCATCAACTGCAGTGGTTATACAGCGCCCATATGGTAGGTCACAGGAGGGGAAGTGGCATGAGGTCAGGGGGTGGAGGATTTGGAGACGCGAATCTAAGGAAATGGTCAGTGAGTGGCAGGTGGCAGGTGGTAGGAGCGGGAGGAAGTCTAGCCGAACGGCCCAGCGGGCAGGCATATTAACATCAAATATGTTCCAGGCATTGGATGACTGCCCCCAGGATAGTAGTAGTAAGGAGTCAGTGCTGGTCCTAGGAGACTCTCGTGTGCGACATTTAGAGCGGGTATTTTGTAAAGGTAGGAGGGACAGGAGGTGCATCACCAGGCCTGGTGCCAAGGTGAAGGACCTGGTACCTGTGGTGGCACAGGTCACCAGTGATCACCAGTTTAGCACAGTCATAGTGCATGTAGGGGTAAATAACATAGGTCCTGCTAGGAGTGAGGAGCTTCTGCGGGAGTACAGGGCCCTTCTGGCCACCCTGAAGGGTACCAATAGAGTCATTGCAACAGCAATTTTGCCTAGGGCTAGAGCCTCCCCTGAGTGGAGCTCTAGGGCACTGGCAGCTAACGCCAGGGTAGGAAAGCTCGCCATGGGCTTTTACATTTGTAGACGAGTGGAGCAGGTTTTATGCATCGTGGGACCTCTATCAGAGGGATGGCCTGCACTTCTCTGAGAAGGGGGTCCATGTGTTAGGCAAAGTGTACGAGCATGTCCTTCAGGGAAACTAGGAAATGGGGTGGAGAGGGATGAAATTGCATTGCCAACTCAATTGAGTATCCGTTCCAAATTTGATGAGTTCAAGTGTTATGTTGCTGAGGAGGAACCAGATTTTGGTTGCGTTACGGATGCATGGGTCAGTGAAGGGTATTTTGGAGATAACTTACAGGACTATGAGATCCAAGGATACAATATGTTTTCGTGCAATAGGGGTCCAGCAATGAAAGGGGGTGGTGTAATGCTCTATATGAAGAGCCTATTCAGTTCTAAAAAAATAGCAGGTGGGGATAAAAATGTGTCTGTGGAGTCCATTTGGCTTGATGTCACTGTGGGAAAAGGCAACAGCAATACTCTTAGGATAGGAGCTTTCTACCGATCAGGAACCCTGCCACATTCTCAGCAACTGGAGCTTGACAAGGTGATTTGTGAGGAAATCAGTAGAAACTTTAAGAGGAAGTGCCTTATTCTTGGTGACTTTAATCTAAAAGATTATGAAAATGCTGGTGTTGGCTCCCCATCATGCAAAATGTTTAGGAAATGCCTTGAAGAGGACCTGTTCTTACACCAGTTTGTATCGGAACCTACCAGGCATGGTTCATTCTTGGACCTTGTATTCTCGGATTTAAGTGACTTGGTTCAAGACTTGACTGCAGGCGAAACTCTGGGAAGAAGTGACCATAACATAGTTAGATTCAAGGCACATGTAGGGGAAATTATCAAGGATAATTTGGTAAAGGTTCCAAATTTCAACAGACTGACTGCATGAGAGTGGCTTTAAGTGCCATCAGATGGGAAGAAGAATTCTCCAATTTAAATGCCTGTGAAATGTGGGAAAAGTTCAAATCTTACTTGAAGGAAATTCAGATTAGACATGTCCCCCAAAAGCAAAGACGCAAAAGAAGGATAGGAAAGCCAGAATGGCTTACACCAGACTTGATAAAAGCAATTAAGGCTAAGAAAACTGCATTTAGAGTCTTTAAAGAAGCCTCAAATGTCGTTAATCTAAAGGCGTATCGAAAAGCTAGAGAAACTGTGAAGCAAAAAACCAGAGCAGCAAAGCGAGCAAAAGAACTGAATTTAGCTAGAAACTGTAATGGGGACAGTAAAAAGTTCTTTAGTTTCTACAAGCTGAGTAAAGTTTCTAGCACAATTGGTCCACTGGAAGTAAACGGGACTACATTGGGTGAGGATAGTGAGATGGTTGAGGAGCTGAGCAAGCAGTTTAAATCAGTGTTTACATTAGAAGATATGACCAATCTGCCGACCGTACACCATAGCTTAGTGACAGGGGATCTGACAAATGATGTTGATTTCATTGCTAGTGATGTTGTTTACAATCATATCAGGAAAATAAAGCAAATCAAGGCAGCAGGACCTGATTGTATTTATGCTAGGGTGTTGCGGGAAACTGAAAAGGAACTGGCATTTCCACTTAGTATAATATTTTGTAGATCAGTTTCACAAAATGAAATTCCAACCGATTGGAAAAGGGCAAATGTAGTTCCTATTTTCAAGAAAGGAGAAAGAGGGAAAGTTGAAAACTATAGGCCAGTAAGTCTCACATCCCTAGTCTGCAAGGTACTCGAATCAATTATCAAGGATAGAATAGTTAGTTATCTGAAAGGTAGCAGATTGATTCAAGATACTCAACATGGGTTTAGAAAAGGACGATCGTGTCTCACAAACCTCTTGGACTTTTTGAACTTCGCCACAGAACAATTTGATCAGGGAAATCAGGTTGATGTAGCATATCTTGACTTTAGTAAGGCCTTTGACAATGTACCCCATGAAGGGTTAATGATACAGCTTCAGTCCCATGGTATTGCAGGTAGCATCTTAAAATGGATAGAGTTGTGGCTTTCAGATAGACAGCAAAGAGTGATGCTAAATGGTACAAAGTCATTATGGCAAAATGTTCTTAGTGGAGTCCCGCAGGGGTCAGTACTGGGGCCACTACTGTTCATTATATTTGTAAATAACATTGAAAGTGGCCTAAGCAGTAAAGTTTTGAAATTTGCGGATGATTTGAACGTCTTTAGGGCAATAACAGGTCAAGATGAGCATATCTCGCTGCAAAAAGACTTAGACGAACTTGTGAAGTGGTCCGAAGAATGGCAAATGAAATTTAACTTTGATAAGTGCAAAATCATGCATGTAGGTATATTTTTTTTAATTTAAGGGATTTTTTTTTTTTTTTTTTTTTTTTTTTTTTTTTTTTTTTTTTAAATTATTTTTTTTTTTTTTTTTTTTTTTTTTTTTTTTTTTTGTTTTTTTTTGTTTTTTTTATTTTTATTTTTTTCCCTAAGCAAAACTTTTCCTTAACTCAAAAAAAGACAATCATTATAAGAATAGAGGGCTTGCTTTTCAGTATTACAGGGAGGGCTGATTGACAGATTTGGTGGGCAACTGGTTCAGTGTACAGAGTGCAACCAAGAAGGGCCCTTGGGGCTCATAGTTGCACTAATCTTTTATGTCTTCATGTCTTTACATACACATACATACACACAAACACTCACATGCATACACATACACACACATACATACATGCATACGTACACAACCATACACACACACACACACACAATTTACATATTACAGGTCGGAATGTGAACTGTCCTCGCTGGACGAATCAAACTGGCACGACCGTCGCCCGTCTGCTTGCCGATGCCCACGGATTAACGGATTAGCTCTTCCACGTGCTCCCCCCAGGCCCGTCTGCAGGCAGGGGCAGCCCGGCCTCCAGGTGACCAGTGCAGCGGTGTCGCCGACACCTCACGCACGGCGATAACATGACGCTGGCGTGGACTGCGTCGCAGACTGTCAGCGCGTGTAAAACAGGCGAGCACACTGCCACACATCTCACACTGCCACACATCTCACACTGCCACACATCTCACACTGCCACACATCTCACACTGCCACACATCTCACACTGCCACACATCTCACACTGCCACACATCTCACACTGCCTGGAGCGCCCTACAGCCCACCTGGACCCCCTCCGCGCCGTTGTGTCAGTCTGTCAGTCTCGGCCGTGACGCCAGGACGCCGCACGGACGCACGGGATTTCCGCCACTTCCGATGCCGGTAATTGCTGTCGAGCCCACAATCGATGCGCACCCCCGCCTGATGGCCGCTGCCGCCGCTGCCGCCGCTGCCGGCGCTCCCGGAGCGGCGATGAGCGGCGCTCCCGGCGACGTGGCGAATTTCTGGTGCTGCGATAAATCCGGCGGGGTAAGCGAACTTTCATGTGATGAGTAGCTCGTCGCTAAGCGTCGATGAAAGGGTATTTCCGATGGAATCAAACGTTCCAATGTGATGGAATCCAAAGTGTCATCATGTGCTTGGATCATTTTGGCACAGTTTGCTTGGACTGAAGAATAGCAGTATAAAAACTAGCTAAGCATAAAACTGATGTTTGCGAACTGCCTTGCATTGTTCTAGCTTAGGATTAAAACGCAGGAAGTTGATGTGAGTCAATGACCAATCCCTCATTGAACCCAGTGGCGAATTCAAATGTCAGGTTGTATCAACAGTTGAGAAATGTGCCGGGGTTCTCGCCAGTTTGACACATCCGCAATATATTTGTTTACAGAATATTTCCCGAGATCTTCAATGGGATCTTGTCAGCCCAATGGCGTGCTGCGCACCATCACGGTCCATAGGAAATGCACCACATCGGGTCAAAGCATTGATCAAATTTGCTATTTTACTCAGAAGTGCTATCTCACTTTTATAGGGTAAAATGGCGGGCAGTCATCCCAAATCACCTTAGAATGATCCCTAGATGGACAAAGGTTAACCGAGACCACGTTAAGTCAGTACCTTTGGCCGAGCTCAACACTTGGATGACCGTGGAGGACTCCCTGCATCAGGAATTTGAGTTCAGCTCTGCCATACTCACTTCGCGAAATTATCAAAAGCTGAAAAGGTCATGAGTACATTTGACACGCCCTATAGGCCTAGGTGTCCGATCATGATGTGCGGCTTGCCAACCGGAAGATCATGTCTCCAGATCTGTACTGGCACGCCCATGTGTGTCCTTTTGCACGATATTCTGGGCGTGATGTGACGCCTCGCCCGTCACGTGAGAGTGACAGACGCACGTTACTCCCACGTCACGTGAGAGTGACAGACGCGCGTTACTCCCACGTCACGTGAGAGTGACAGACGCACGTTACTCCCACGTCACGTGAGAGTGACAGGCGCACGTTACTCCCACGTCACGTGAGAGTGACAGACGCACGTTACTCCCACGTCACGTGAGAGTGACAGACGCACGTTACTCCCACGTCACGTGAGAGTGACAGACGCACGTTACTCCCACGTCACGTCAGCCAGCCTGGAGAACATGTGGATCCCGACTCTCCCCGGAAAAGCACAGCAGGTGCTCTGCGCCACCGCATAGGCATCACCACACTCGGTTCGGCGCATCGACAACGTGTTTGATTATCTGGATTGTCAACTTCAGTACATGATGTTCACGAGCAAGTCGTCGATCGGTTTTGGCTGTGACATGAACATTAACATTATAAAACAGCATCCAAATAGCCATCAACTAAAATCCCTGCTTGAAGCAGGCAATCTTCAGCTGTGTAGCATGGCCTCAGGTTGTGCAGCATGACTCAGTCTCTGCATCATGGCCTCAGACTGTGTAGCATCACCTCAGCTTGTACAGCATGGTCTCAGGCTGTGCAGCATGGCCTCAGGCTGTACAGCATTATCTCTGGTTGTGCAGCATGGCCTCAGGCTGTGTAGCAAAACCTCATGTTGTGCAGAATGGCCTCAGGCTGTGCAGCATGGCCTCAGGCTCTGTAGCATGGCCTCAGGTTGTGTAGCATGGCCTCAGGCTGTGCAGCATGGCCTTAGGCTGTGCAGCTTGGGCTACCTGTAAGCTCGCTGGATCGCCTTTGGATATTGTATTCAGCCTTCTTTAAAATGTTTTCAGATTGTCACCAGCCTGTCCCACTACAGTGCTCATTTTAGTACAGCCATCGTATAAACTGACAAAGCCGATCAAATGACCTGTGACAGCTAGGTGTTTGTTCCGTATTGATTCAATGCTTTTAATGGTCATCGCTTACACACGAGGTTGGACAATGATGGTCACCGTGTACCGCTTGCTGATAAATTGCCCGTATTCGTAAATACTTTTATCCAGCTCCTCGGTGCCATGGTAGGTCATCAGTAACTCAGTGGCTAAGCTGAGCATCTGGCATGACAGAGGTGCGGGTTCGATTCCCCGCGGCGCCCGCCCTTCCTGCCAGGGTGAGAGGCAGGAGGCGTCATATGGCCCCAGCTGCTGGGTGCGTCGAAAAGCCACAATTAATCAAGCGATGCCATGATAGCTACTGTGCCAAGGGGAAGCTGATAGACCCCCATCTGCGCCACCCATGTCATCTCAGCCACGCTTGACCTGGCCGCACGGCCGGAGGCGCTTCTTAATGGTTCCCGAGCTGCATACAAGGAACTCAGCCGGCAGACACGTGCCGCAGTCGGACGCCATGTGAGGAGGCATCCGACCACGGATCTCCGAGGCTGGTCCGTGTGGCAGGGGCGCAGCCAGGGTTTCTTTAGGGGACGACCCCCCCCCCATCCCCCGTCCACCCCCCAAAATGTGATGAATTGAAGACCGCTTTCGGCGCTTCGTACGCAGACGATTTTTTATTTCCGTGGTGGAAGTTTAAAAATTACTTTTTATCTAATGTATGTTTTAGGCTGCTAAGGGGCCTTCATCCCCCTTGGCAGCGTCCCTGTAGTCAGGTGTCAAACCGGTAATCGGCCGCAAAAAGCGGACAAGCATCATCCATAGCGTATAGCCTGTGGCATTCAACAGTCACTTTGTGAGCTTGGATCAAAAACCGGCGGGTAGTATGTCTGCTATGAACAGTACCGAGTCAGTTACCGGTGTACTTTCGCGGGATGGCACGGTCGTACGAAGTGCAGCCAACTGGCCACAGCATGCTGTCGAATGTACTGCGTAGCATGTAGCAGCTTACATCGTTTGGTTTAGATAGTTTGTCTGTTAACCCGAGCAATCGGGGGCGGTGGAAGGATTTTAAACTCCCTAAGGTTGTCCGCGGATAGATAAAAACGGCGCGCTGTGGTACACCTAGAGTTTGCATGCTTTTTTCACACATCGGTCTGACATGTGTGAAAATGTTGATGTAAGGTATTCCGGGTCACCGAATGACTCCAGGTCAAGTGAGGTTACCTCCAAGAAAGTTTAGTCTGCGTGACGCTTGAACGGTTAAAGATGTTGGGATACAACTTTCAGCATTTAGTTGTCTTTGGAGACGCAAAAGACTGCACCAGTTAATTCTTGTAATTTTGCGTCTTTCTTGATTTATTTGCTTTCCATAATTAGCTATTAGGACAAAATACAAGTTTCCGACTAACTCAAGAACCTTGAAATGGGCCAGGTTTACTTAAAGCCGCATTTCTCGGTGCGCTCTAACAATTGAAAACGAGAATAAAAAATTGGAAAAATATAAATTTTGGCAAATAAGACACTTCTTTTCAGTGGGCAAACGTTTTTGGGCCATGGTCCATTTTGCCTTCCTGTTCAGATTCCAAATAAGTTTTTATTTAAACATGTTCCAAAATGAATCCATGGACCAAAAAGATTAAGTTAATCGTGACCGCATAAACCCACTAGCGACGTCACATTTGGGGAAGAAATGTTGGCGATGGTTTCTGACACAGCTCGTCGAACGCTCTCCGATGAAGCTTCTTTCGGTTTCGAGGAAAGTTTAGTTTGGAGAATGGAGGGGAACTTATAATGGCCCCACCCTCCCCAACGGGGCGTGAGGATCTGACCGGAAAAAGGTTAACACGAGCACTGGATGGGGAGCGTATTCTTCAAACCACCCTTTTTTCGACGACATCCATAAACAGGCAAAGAAACAGTAATGAAATTTTGTGACTGATACGAATTAATGAGAGCATCAAATGCAGGAGAAAAAAAAACATTCGAAATCCGATAGTAAATATGTGAACTGTGGGGATGGAAAATGGACCGATCGGCCACCGAAGGTTCATGAGTACCGACGTTTCGTCGGTACGGTGTTGTAGCGGCGCGATATCGCGGCCGGTGTCGACCTCCTCATTTGACTCTGAAGGCCACGAAATACATACTGAAGCGAGTTCACCATGACTGTAATATAGCTATGACACGGAATTATCAAATATCACGACTGTGTTGATATCCCGGCAACTTCCTGTCACTATAACGTAATGTCCGCTACTGCAATGTGGCGTCATTGTTCCGCCAGAGTTAACATTTCAAAATTTACTTTCCGGGAATCTGGAAGCGTATGAACTCAGCTCTACCGGACATGATTTCGAGAAGGTTAAGCATGTCTCTCGGTCAGATTCACTCGGAAGCCAGCGAAGAAAATCAGCCGAAAGCGACGAAATGGCCACGTGCCAAAGCATTTAAAGAGAACCGAGTTATGGAGAGGCATGACAGGCAATCATTGTGTTCTTCATGACTTTTCGGCATTGTTTTTCGTCCTTATTTTGTCTACATGTAACAATAAATTCGCTGCACATAGCGCGGACACCCGAGAGCAGCAAAAATTCCAGGTGTTGGACTGTTCCGCAGCTACATCTCCAAAGGCAGAAGCGAACCGACAGCGACAGCATGTGCACTGGTGGTGTCCGTGCACAAACCAGGAGCCGTTGTCACACTGGCGCGCGCTTTGGCGGTGTTCTCGGGCAGATCTCTGGCCACGCCCGATCCGACTACGATCCAGCGAGCTGTGCCACCATCTAGGAGCGCGTCCAGGAATGTTCAGGGGTGGACACTTTTCTTCGGAGAGGAGCTTTCAGCGGATAATATGTTGAGGGGAGGGTGCACATCACCCTTCTTGAAGGGGCACTATTTCCTGCGGGAATGGAGCCACATTTCTACGTGGGAGGGAGCGAATGCCCCCATTCCCCCTCCTCACCTTTGATCGCCCAAGACAGCACGGCTCCCCAGTCCTGATCTGACGTCATCAGAGGCTTCACTGATTGCGGAGGCGGAGGAGCCGGGCATCCGACGATGGCGCCGGCTTCCTGACGTCGGTTACGGCGGAGATGGACGTTTATGGCTGCTAGATCGACGTGAGGGAGGCGACGCTCAGTCTGCTCGCCCAGTTCAACTCCGAGAACAGTCTAGCATGAACTGCACGCTGATACACGGCTGTGATGGATTGGAGATGGGCTCAAATGAGCTTGAATTGGTCAGGAATTGGCCGGTTGAGGTCAAGTCTTTCGTCAGCCACTGGGTGCATTTTTGTCTTGCAAGAAATAAATGTTTGTTTCGTGTGACCACTGCAAGTATAATGGCAATTAATTTAGAACCGCAAGTTGGTGATTTTGGAGACATCCTTCATTTCTGTTTGCAGGTAGCCCAAATATGGTTTGGAATAGCGAGTGACCTGCCGACATCAATTCGCATCTCCTGCCCTGGTCCAAACAGTGCCAGTAACCCGTCTCCTTCAGTGATGCAATATGTCAAATTTCTATTAAATTTAACACTAATCTGGGATGATTATTTATTAATTGAGCAGTGATCAAAGAGGAAAGGTGGGCACTAAGCTAAGCTACACTATCTCACAGGCATCCGATATTGACATATCTTGTCATAATGTACTCGTCTTGGCAACAATGATCAAGTGATTCCATTTCATATTGTCTATATGGATATATATATATATATATATATATATATATATATATATAACTACAGACGAAGTTTAAACCGTCAAGTCAAAAATGTCCTCGGTGTTCACGAAGTATAATTGTACACACACACACATACATAAACATACATGCATGCGTACATGCACCCACCCACTCACACACACACACACACACACACACACGCATACATACATGCCCCCCTCCATCCCCCATATATATATATATATATATATATATATATATATATATATATATACGATATAAATATCAGACGCATACATACACACTGTGTGTGTGTGTGTGTGTGTGTGTGTGTGTGTGTGTGTGTGTGGTGGTGGTGTGCGCGTGCGTGCGTGCGTGCGTGCGTGCGTGCGTGCGTGCGTGCGTGCATGCGCTCGTGTGATTGTGCAATGACCGGACAGACAATTTGAAAACCCAACATTTATTACAACAACCGGCGAAAAAGGCCGCTGGTGCTGACCGTGCTTTCTGAACGGGCTTTCGGTCCTTGCATTTCCATCTATAATGTAAACGAAATATTAATGATCTGCACCTGTCCTTTTGTCAGTGTCGCCGGCAAACCAGCAGGTGTTCGAATACTCACGTCTCACCCGGATATAAAACTAAAGAATATCCGTCCATTCGGCTGTATGCTAGGACCGTAGGATGATATGACTGTCACGATGCTATTCATAGTGTGCATTATTGGCACCTATTTTATATTTTCCGATGCATTTCCTACAGCACAGCCGCTTCTCTCCAATGACCACAGTCCATTGCCAACGACAGTGAAGATGGTGAGGTTCTGGTCTCTTCTTCTTTCCCTCCCCATCTTCTCCTCCATTCGTTGATTAAATAGTCGAGGGTATCAAGTGCCTGCACCAATGCAAGTCACTGTAATCAAGCCACCCACATCTTACGGAGAATGTTGCCGTCATTTAACCTGGAGGTCATTTTCCACGATGGTGAGGCGCGCCACTGCAGACACTGACACGTGTTTAATTATCAGATGGTCAGATGGTCAGATGGTCAGATGGTCAGATGCCAAATGTGAAATGGTCAGATGGTCAGGTGCCAGATGTAAAATGGTCAGATGGTCGGATGGTCAGATGCTAGATATGAAATGGTCGGATGGCCAGATATCAGATGGTCAGATGGTCAGCTGCCAGATGTTCAAATATCAGATGGTCAGATATCAGCTGTTCAGATGTTCAGATGTCAGATGGTCAGACTGTGAGATTAGGGACACCAATGTGACACATCCTCTCTTCCTGCTATCTTTTGGCGTTTTTGGCGTTTTTTATCTTTGCCGTTGGAACCAAAAAAAAATCACCTTGACACCACAAGTGGCGGTGTACGTTAAACCCGTGTATAAATCCACACTCCAACTGGTAAGCTCGCCTGTAAGCAGCCAATCAACGCCGGCGGCCTCCGCCAAGATATCGAACCCACTGTGAGCGGTTGGGTAGAGGAGAGCATTTCCGAACCGCAAAGACGCTTCCGCACCGCCCATTCACATGCAAATATATTCATATCGCTCTATGCGCCACATTTGTCGCGACCGACACGGCGCGTCAAGCTCCTCGCCGCGTTTCGGGCGGCCATTTGCAATGCAGATTCGACCATGGGTCACCGGCACCGCGAACCGTCGAAATCTACGTCTTGCTTGCGACGAGACTCCCGGCGAGCGGCGGCGAGCGCGGACCGCCGCGGCGATCAGTGGCGCGCCCCGCGGCACTTCCTGATCGCGCGTGTATGTGTGTGTGCGTGTGGGGAGAGATCCATGTGCAATGCTTTATTGTCGGGCTGGTCTCAGTGGCCGACCAGCACCACACACACACACACACACACACACACACACACACGCACGCACGCACGCACGCACGCACGCACGCACGCACGCACGCACGCACACACACACACACACACACACACACACACACACACACACACACACACACACACACACACACACACACACACACACACACCTCTTCCATCTTGAAGAGATGCGCGAAGTGCGTCAAGGTGCTCCGTACACTTGCAGGCACATACTGGGGCGGATATAGGAACCATTACTATACTCTATAATTCAAGCATACGACTTCACATACAACAGCATCATCTTTGCAACCATTTAGAAAACCAGAGCAAAAGGCTAGAAACATTTAAAACGGCTGCATCAGAGCAGCCACAGGAGCCCTCAGCATCACACCGATAGCCAGTCTTCCAGTAAATTCAAGCACGCCACCCTTCAGTAGGACACCACAACTGTGCCGCTACCACATAAGAGTCACATCTGCTGAAAATCACATCATGCGCCTTTGCTTTTCTACTTAGACGCACAACAGGAGTCGATTTCGGTGCAAACGTCCACTATGTTGTGTTCATATATATATATATATATATATATATATATATATATATATATATATATATATATATATATATATATTTATATATATATATATATATATATATATATATATATATATATATATATTTATATATATATATATATTTGTGTGTGTGTGTGTGTGTGTGTATGTGTGTGTGTGTGTGTGTGTGTGTGTGTGTGTGTGTGTGTGTGTGTGTGTGTGTGTGTGTGCGTGCGTGTGTGCGTGCGTGCGTGCGTGCGTGCGTGCGTGCGTGCGTGCGTGCGTGTGTGTGTATCACTATATAGTGATTACAAACCAGGGTTAAACTGAGCTACCTGGGCCTCCGGTAGCTCAGTTGGTTAGAGCGCCAACCTGCACTCGTCTCCCATGCCATGGTAAAACAGGACACAAGTCGCTTCATGACTCGCATTTAACCTCCAGCTGGGAGAGTCAGCTTGAAACTGGCCCGATAAGGTCGGGGACGAGCTACCGGGGCGGCTGTGTCGGCGCATTAACGGGACGTTAAACTTCCGGTCGAAATTCTGCCGTTGAACTTCAATTCGTCGATTGGGTGGTGGGGCCAGGGTTCACACAACAAGCTCGGTTTAACAATAGAGAGCCCTGGTTTATAAAGCCATCCCAGCAAGAATTCGGCCTAAATTCATATTATAAAAATAACACTCCTAGAATGCCACATACTTCAGCATTACCAGAACACACGGAAACAATACAACTATGTACATCGCAAATCCAACCACAGCTCCATCAAATTAACGGCAGACACGTGGATCACATGAAATCAATCTCACCGACAAAAGGAACTATATCTACATCGAACTTCACAGCAGACAATAGTTCATCTACAGCGGACTTAGATGAGCCGAAGTGCAAAACAACGTACTAACCCCATTGGCAACCCGGCATGGCATGCTTAGACTAGCCCTATACTAACAAACACGCGGCGGTCGGCGTGATAGGCGGTGTGAACAATTACCTCCTTATCCGCACTATAAAGACCCCTCGGTGCTCTCCGACATGAATAGGTCTATGTCGGCACCCAGGCAAAATTAACCTCTGGTCACTTTCAAAATCACCCTCCCCACCCCAGCTACAAATTATCTTGCGGAAGAATAAACCCAAAACTAAATGTATTTCGACATCCAGTAGATGTGCACCACCAAGCCCCGCCCCCGCCTTCATCACCTAAAACATTACATACACTGTAACGTAAAACTCCCCTAATATAAATGAACACTCGCCTTAGCTTTCCTTGCAGAACACAATCGCTTTAAATGAGCCGCAAATGACCTTTATGGTTCGGCACGCCTCTAAAAATAACTTCTCCCGGCATTTCTAACAAATGGATTGCAAGGCCGTTGTGCGCTAACTCTGACCTGCCTTAGTATTGCGACCTTGGCGGACTGCGTGTGAGTGTCCAGTTCCACATATGACACACAGTGGCATCTGTCTAATGTCTCTAATGTCCAGTTCCACACATGACACACAGTGGCACCTCTCTCTAATGACTCGTCCTGATGGACGCGTCATTAACTTCAGCTGGACGTCCTCCCGGCAGTGCTCAGCAGAGTGATTGAAGGAGTGCTGATGTGACTGGTCATGCCGGGCTGCGAAATATATTTAGTGTTGGGTTTATTCTTCCGCAAGATAATTTGTAGCTGGGGTGGGGAGGGTGATTTTGAAAGTGACCAGAGGTTAATTTTACCGTTATGCAAGTCGCTCGTGTTACATGGAAATAGTGTGCGAGTTTCCCAGAGGAATGTAAGTGTGTGCTGATGCAATAATGCAATGTGAGTGTATGTAACGTAATAATATACTTCTTACGTTACTTTACATCGGGATGCGTCAGCGGGACAACGTGCTTAGGGTGTCTGGTGAGGTGTTGTTAGGTGTTGAAATGTCGAAACAGCTTTGGTATTGGAATCGTCTTCACCATTCTTAAAATAATATCATGTTTCAACTCATCATCACCATCATAATCGTCGTCGTCGTTGTCGTCATAACCGCGTCGTCATCGCGTCGTCGTCGTAATCGCGTCGTCGTCGTCGTCGCGTCGCAATCAGCATCATCAGCATATCCATCATCATGACCATCATACCCATCAGCATGGGATCATCATCATCATCATGACCATCATCATCATCATTGTCTTCATCATCGTACTCAGATCCACTAGGCATGATTTTCCACCATACGGGCTCATGCGGCATCATCTGGACAATTCTGGCCGCCACTGATTCTGTCGATCAATCGATGATTCAATCCTGACCGCGACGCTCAGGACGGTAGTTTGCGGCCTGCAGCGCGGACGATTGGACGATGAATATCTCGCTGACCACCGGCGAGTATGGCCTCGAAACGTTCTCCAGAGAACTACAAATCATCTCCATCCTGGGCGAGACACGTTACGAGTTTGTTTTCGCCATAGGCTTGCCGTAGTGCAAGCCAATGCCTGTGACGACCATCTGTGCGATCAATGGCGATTATTAAGCTTTTTCTCGTGGGGGTAATATTTCTACGAGGAGAACACGTCCGTGAAGGCTCTGCACTCGGCTCTCTGACCTTTTCCGCTTCCAATCATTTCGCTCGCCATGGCGGCGGCGGCCCAAAACACGTGCTTAGCGTTATTTTAATGCGTTCTCCAGAGTGGTCCCGTACGACAGGATTCAGCATTCGTAAATTTATGCCGGCTATATTTCACGAAAATCCACAAGCCGACGGCAAACAGCGCCATTTCTCATGCGCGCCGTTAAAGTCGCACAGTTCAAACTGACCTGGCGCCATGCCATATGGCAGCGCTGGCCACAGCCGCGCTCACCGCTGCAAAGTCGGGGAAGTTTTTCATGGCTGCCGAGTGGTGGCGCGGCCAGGATATTCCTAAGGGCCTACAGAAAAATGCGAAGAAACAAAGAAATGCATCGGCGCGCGAGGCGCACGGAAAATTCAGAGTTATGCGTAGTGAAGATCTTAAAATATTTCGCTTCCTGGGCCCTAAGCCCCCTCCCCCCCCACATCACATTGGTTGCTTCTCTGTTTCCGAGTCCAGGAATGAGGATATTTACAGGCAGTGGCGCACGCAGGTGATGCTCGGGAGGCATTCACCCGAACTATTTTCGTTATTAATGCGAATAAGGTGGTTGTGGAAAATCGCGATGCTGTTTTTTTTTGTGGCAGGAGTACGCAATTTATAGATGGAACGGAAATTTTGTGTAGCTACCTTCATTCATCATGAAATGTTTACAAACTGGCATTTTATAAGCGAGCATTGCCGAATTTGCTGTCTCGCTGTGTCTCTAATGGGGTAGTGCCGAGTCACTCTTTGGAGATTTGATGATCCTCAGACCCTCAGACGATCCATACTACGCACTTCTCAGCCAGATTATCCAGAACAGGCCAAAAATGATATGGCTCATTCTAACAGAAGAGTTATGCCCCTCCTAACCTCTCAAAGTATCCGCCAATGGGCGCTGCCGTGACTGGTAAGGCCATCACGCAGTCGGCGAGGTCGACTGGTGGGTGCCGAGCTGAGGGTCCCGGAGGCCGTCAGATACCGGTCAAGTGTCGGCAGTCGGCGAGGTCGACTGGTGGGTCCCGAGCTGAGGGTCTCGGAGGGTCAGATACCGGTCAAGTGTCGTGCAGTCGGCGAGGTCGCCTGGTGGGTGCCGAGCTGAGGATGGAGAGGTCTCGGAAGGTCGTCAGATACTGGACAAGTGTCTCGGTCTGGCGCCGCCGTTAGCTCACAATTAGCGGACTGGTTTTGACGTCAACGGGCCGGCGCGGAACGGATGGGGCGGAAAGAGGTCATTAGAGAGCGGCCGGGATGCGATGTCTTGTGCGTAGGTGGGACTGGCAAGAGAGCAATCCTGGACGAAATGCTGTGTCGCTGGGTCCAACGTTGTTTCCGTGCAAGCTCTGTAAAGCACGCTAACCAACAGCGTAACGACACTTCAACAAACGCGTGGAACCTCTCACATTGGTATGGAGTAAATCAAGGGAAAACATCGAAACCGTGAATGGATCACATTCGATGAACTTCGTGAGTTAGTTCTTTTGGTTTTAGGGCGCATCGACTACTAAAGCCATTTTGCGCTCCAATAATCCTTTATCCGGATGCCAACAATCAACACCGACACCAACATTGCGCTACTTTACGGGAGCTAGAAGAGTCTCCCGGTGGCAGTTTCATGTTTTCGTCCCCGGTGACCGGCAGGGCCAGAGTGTGAAATACCACCAGTTCGATAAACAAAATGGCGCATCCAATATCCAAGAACATCGTCTGCCTCGCTGCCCCGGTGCTACCAGCTCATCACCGCGGCGTACAGTCTCAATAGGCACCATATCATCACTGCAGCGTACAGTCTCAATGGGCACCATATCATCACTGCAGCGTACAGTCTCAATGGGCATCATATCATCACTGCAGCGTACAGTCTCAATGGGCACCACATCATCACCGCAGCGTACAGTCTCAATGAGCACCACATCATCACCGCAGCGTACAGTCTCAATGGGCAGCGAGCGCGTGTCTGCCAGAGGGCTGGGCGGACATCGGCACCAGGCTAACTCCCAGGTGCGGACACTGTCGAAATTTGACCTGTTTGCCAAACTGGCGTCCCAGCCATCCAAGCGGTGGCGCAGAGGTGGTGATATGTGTGGCGCCGAAGTATCACAACCGAGTGAAGTGGTGAGATTTGTGGTGCCGAGGTATCACTACTGAGTTAGGTGGTGAGATTTGTGGCGCCGAGGTATCACTACTGAGATAGGTTGTGAGATTTGTGGCGCCGAGGTATCACTACTGAGTCAGGTGGTGAGATTTGTGGTGCCGAGGTATCACTACTGAGTCAGGTGGTGATATTTGTGGCGCTGAGGTATCACTACTGAGTCAGGTGGTGAGATTTGTGGTGCCGAGGTATCACTACTGAGTCAGGTGGTGATATTTGTGGTGCCGAGGTATCACTACTGAGTCAGGTGGTGATATTTGTGGTGCCGAGGTATCACTACTGAGTCAGGTGGTGATATTTGTGGCGCTGAGGTATCACTACTGAGTCAGGTGGTGAGATTTGTGGTGCCGAGGTATCACTACTGAGTCAGGTGGTGATATTTGTGGCGCCGAGGTATCACTAGTGAGTCAGGTGGTGAGATTTGTGGCGCCGAGGTATCACTACTGAGTCAGGTGGTGATATTTGTGGCGCCGAGGTATCACTACTGAGTCAGGTGGTGAGATTTGTGGTGCCGAGGTATCACTACTGAGTCAGGTGGTGAAATTTTTGGCGCCGAGGTATCACTACTGAGTCAGGTGGTGATATTTGTGGTGCCGAGGTATCACTACTGAGTCAGGTGGTGAGATTTGTGGTGCCGAGGTATCACTACTGAGTCAGGTGGTGAGATTTGTGGTGCCGAGGTATCACTACTGAGTCAGGTGGTGAGATTTGTGGCGCCGAGGTATCACTACTGAGTCAGGTGGTGAGATTTGTCACGCTGCCAGGCTAGCAGAAATACAGCACTAGAGCAAGCCTGAACCATTTTACGCAACCTTCATAACCAAATATGCAAGAAATAGGCTTGCACATCCACCCCCTATGATCTCGAAATCCATTGCCACGATTTCAAAGCTGGAGCGAATTCTACTGGACTAATCTAAATTTTTGGACTTTGAAAGTTCCAAATTGTTCGCACTTATGAAGTCAACAGGCCAGTAGATGGAGACAATTTCATCAAAGACGCTTACGGATGTGTTTGTATACCATAAATGGTAGCTTACACACACCAATACATAATTGTACTCAGTCTTAACAGTCTTTAGTTCGTTGAACATGTCTATATTTCCCGGATAGAGACGACGGTGGTGAACCGTTGGTAGAGACCAATTAAACATTTTCCTCTAGCCAATTATCATGTTGACCTGTAATGACAGGAAAATAGAAATGGAGCAAAATGATTATGCATCAATAACTCGAACTTTTGGCTCCAGGCCATCGTAAGGAGTGTCGTAGCACAGGCACGGCACCTGTGCTATGGCAATCTCGACGATGGTTTATTACCGAAACCCGAGCTGTAATTAACAGGGTTATTTATATTCCTCCATGCTAACACGCGCTCTGGATGGCCTGTGAAAATTACGCGCGCTGGAGGGGGTCGGATTCCGCCCCCTAAGATCTCGGCTCCTATTAAAGCTGGAGCAACGAAGTTCGCAGGGAAGATGGGTACGTTAGTGAAATCTATTGTGTGCGAATTTCATGACCAAATTTTCAATATCTGCAATCTTTCAATTTCGGTCAATATCTTCAAGGTCAAATGGGGTGAAACGTCAAAATATTCTGGTTTTGTGTGGCTTGGCTTGTCATTGTTATGGATTGCTGTGATTGCGTTTAGATGCTCCAGAGTGGGCATCAATGATGTTTCGGACATACTAATGATGCAATTCAGATGCTAGACCCGGTATTTGACCTCAGGTCACCTATATAGCACTACTTTATCAGGTCATTACCTGCTCCAATTACCGGAACCGGGCCGCCCGTCCGACTACTCAGTTTGGCGGCTCCGCGCAAACGACTTCGCAAAGAAGGGAGTGAAGTACATGAATAAAGTATGGAAAGGCTTAGGTACTCAATGATAAACAGTAGTTTGCATGATGCTTAGGGAGTAACATGCAAAGCAACATCAGTCGCATGACAGTCATTTCACAACATTGCAGTTGACCAAGTTTGGTTCCATTAACTTGACCTGACTTGACTTTGAAACTATATAGCATAACAACACACATCAAACAAGTCGCTACTGTTACAAAGAACTTTTGCCAAAATTCAGAAAGCGAATCGGCGCCGATTTTTGTGGTCTGGGGCTGCGAAATTTTTTGAGGTTAGCGGCCCCTAACTCGAAAAATATTCGGCCGATTTCCATTTTTCTTACCTTATGCAACGCGCCGGTCAGATCTGAGCGATACATAAGAAATAGTGGATATCGACTGGTACAGTCTGGAATTATGTACGAAAACCCGGAGGGGTGGGCGGATTTCACCCTCCCCCTCCATGGCGCGTGTTAGTGAAGGCCTACTTGGTTGGTTTCTGGTTCTGGCTTCTGGATTGGTTTCTACCTAATGCTCACCACCATGAACTTTGAAATAGCCAGAGGCGTAGCCAGAAGCCTACGAAGAGGTGTCGTGTCATTTTGTCTTTTGCTGTTGGTCCTGATTATCAGAGTGCCGCAGATGCAAATTATTTGGTCACCCGTAGTGACAATTATTTTGTCACCCATAGTAGCAATGTTTACCATGAGACGTTTGCCCAGAGGCATTGCCCGGAAATTGCCTTGTAGGATCCTAAAAATCCTGGGTAGGATCTTTTTAAATTTTTCGCTCATGGGAAACTGTCCTGGCTCCGCCATTGCTTCTTCTCTGTAATTTGATCTGAAATCACTCCACCCTTCCTTGATCTGAATTTGACAGTGTCACCCTTGCTTGTAGTGCTTTGCTTGTAGCCCCATTGCTTGTAGTGATTTGTATAGGGTATACGCTGAATACCCTTCGTCACCTTCCGGATCCGCCATTAGTAAATTCTTCCGGCTCCGCTGCGACTTCTGTCTGCCATTATTGCCATTGGTCTCGAAGTCACCCCGCCATCTTCGCGTTGATCCGCCATTGACAAAATGTCACTTGGCTGCCTGTGGTGGGTTGGAGTTGCTGGTGTGCATGTCCTGAACATCACTACCCCTTGTGGATTTGTCACCGAGCAAGCCTCCCATGATTGGTCCACCAGCTTTGAGTATGATCTCGGATTCGGTATGCACTTGTGGCCGACAAGTTTTCATATTGAAAGGCTCACAGTTAAAAAAAAAGTACAGTGTTATGCACATTTACCTTCTCTGGACATTCCTTTGTTGTAAAATACATTTTTGTTTCTGGGCTCTTGAGCATGATATGCGCAAGAATGTACCAGACGTATCATAAAATGATGCCACAATATCAACTTTCCGATATCAACGAAATGGATACAGGTTTGGTAAAACCAGCCACATGTTGCCAAATTTTTCCTCCCATTGAATTCGTCTCTGATATAAGTCGACTCAACATAAGCAGATTTGTAATCGAGCAAGGTAGTTGGAGTACTTGTGTTCCAAGTTATGCTCACCTGAGCCAGAAAATAATGCAGGTATTCAGATAGATGTGCTGGTTATAAGTTTTCGTTTACATGTTTTGGCAGCGCTTCCTATAGTTCGCTGCGGTGGCCGCCTCCCGCATACTTGACAAATGAAACACTTAGTACATATATATATAGTAGAAAAAATGAAGGATAGAAACGGTCACGGAATAGCATGGTCATATCACAAAGTGCTAATGAACGTGAGGAAAAAACACCAGAGGGCGGAATCCCCCTCCTGCTAGGATAAGGTTAAACAACCTTAACAAATACAAGGTGAAAAAGTATTGGAGGTGCTGAACTAGGAGAGGGCATTCTGACCAGGAGGTACCCGGACCGGGGGAGGATATTCGGACAGATTACCCAGGATGACATTAGCATACAATAAATGTTGATTTTTCAACACTTTCTTTTCGTATCCCTGCCACTGTGATGGAAAGCACCGTTCCCCACTTCACCGTTCTAGTTCTTCCTGGACGTTCCAGTTCGGGCACCATCTCCGGGTAGTATCGGAGGCGCAGAGCTGAATCACATAACAATATGCATGTATTTCGGACTAAACAGCTGAACAGACCGGCAGCTGGCAGGTTCGGCCATCGCTCCGCTGCCAGGCACCGTCCGCCGGCCAGGCCGCAGCCGTCGGTGCCAGTGCCGTCTGCACAGAGCAAGCGGATGGCCGGAGCCGGAACGCGACGCGTATGTCGCATAGATCAACACCCGCCGACATGGCACCTAACGCCCGGTACACAGCTCAACACCCGCCGGCACAGCACGTAACGCCCGGTACAAAACTAGCAAACGCAGGCGCGCGCGCGCGCGCCGCCCTCGGTGTGGCACATTACCGGAGAGGACGTCGGCCGGGGCATGTCGAGGCAGGACACAAGTTGGAAGTCGCGAGGCAGAGGCATGCGCCTCGCAAACTCTCCGAGACGGGGGAACGCGCCTCGCAAATTGTCACGAGTCGCACCGAGGGATCTCGCACTCCGACTGCCACACGCTCCTCCCAACAGATAAAACGCGATGCAATCTAAATGTCACGGTGAGACAAAGCACCCATCACAACTTGGTGGCTCACAATAGATAACGGCACCATGGGCGTAGCAATGGGGATGGTGTGGGGATGATGGTAGTGGTGCGGTGTTCAGAACAAGGGCCGTATCCGATTTCTTGAGCCGGTAGCCGAATAATAATTGTACGACCTATATGACCTATATAAGTATTGCATTTCCCTATGATAATTGTATAACCAATATGGAAGAAAATGGCTATTTACATAGTTCCCAAAGCATTTGCAACTCGCCATTGCATGCGTCCTGACAGTGCAAGCGATGTTTCAGGGTAAGTAGTTCCGGCACCAGAAATAAGTCACCATTCGTGACGAGGTGAACACCCCCATGCGATGAGGTGGCCATCCACCTGTGACGAGATAGCCATTCCCAGGTGATGAGGTGACCATCCCCAGGTGACGAGGTGGACATCCCAGGTAATGAGGCGGTCATCCCAAAGTCACCCTCAACCTCGGGACATGATTAAATTTTGATCTGATTTGAGTTAATAGATGGTGTTTCGCCACAATTTTGTGTAAAGGTTAGTGGCGTGGGAAGAACGAGATGTGGATAATTCCAGCCAGGTTTTCACATGTCGCTAAGTCCTTGGATCGAAAAATGAACAAGATGCGGTCGGATTCAGGAATTGTCAACGGTTGGGTGGTTGAGTAAGGAGGGAATTTTCAGAGGGACGCCTTCGAAACAAATATTACTGCGAAGGAGCGTTTCCTGCTGACCAAAAAAAATGTTGTGGGGGGGGGGGGCACTCAAGCCGTCCTCGGGGGCACCCTTTTCTGGTCTGAGGAGTGTTACCTTTCCATGGAGAAGTACATGTCCCCAGTACCCCCTGTATCCATCCCTGGCATTGCAGTACAAAAGGTATGACATGTCGATAGATACTTGTTATCTTTTGAAGTATGTGGATTTTAGCAATACCTTTTGCATCGTCAGATGAAACAGAATGCGGACGTCAATCAAACTGGTCGGCTGATCACCGTCGAGTCGCCTCAATTGTAAAAATAGGCGGATAATCTGAGAACGCTTTGGCATCTTTGCGCATGTATGTATTCCCACTTTTGGAAATTCACACTTTGCTCTACTTCATGCTTTAAACACAGCTGCTGGAAATTTGCAATATTTTGAGATGTTTTTAGTTTCCCTGCCTGCAGAATCATTCTCCATGTGAAGAGTAAGAAGGGAAGAACGAGATGTGGATAAATTCCAGCCAGGTTTAAGTTATTTTATGCTAAGTAAATATATACCACAAGTACCCACTCGAGATCGTGAACTCGACAAGCATGGAAGGTGTTTGCGCGGTTGATACCAAGTTAGTGAGGCGACGGGATGATTACCGTGCACTTTCCAGGCATCCAACCCCATAGAAATGTGATCGAAATGTTCGAAATGTTTGAACAGCCGTCGCTTCATACCACTGTTACGGGTATTTTCTTCTGGTAGTCGGGATGCTGGAAGGTGAAGTGTTCCAGCTGCGTCAGCGACCCGTACCGGGGATCCACCTGGGTGAACATCTCCTTCACTTGGTCCGACTCGCTGCCCACGTCCTCCCACTGGTTGGAGTAGCTGCGCGCGCAGCCGTCCCGAACACAGGCCAGCTGCCGGTCGCGCCGCCGCCGCCGGCGCAGCACCAGCAGCGCGACAAACGCGGCGCAGAATATCACAACGAAGGCGGCGACTGCGACGAGCGCCGGCGCCAGCCACCGGCTGCAGCCGAAGTCGAGTCGGCCGAGCTCGCTGACCAGTCGGCCAGAGTCCACGCAGCGCACCGGCACCACCACGGTCCAGTTGGCCGCGCGCGTGCTCAGCTCGCCCAGCCAGCGCATGGAGCAGTTGCACACGATGGGGTTGCCGCTGACGTTGAACAGGTTGACGCGCTGGAGCGCGTCGGTGACGTTGTCCAGCGTGGCCAAGGCGTTGCCGCCGATGTTCAACACCTTCAGGTGGGGCAGCGAGTCCACGGTTGTGCCCGACAGCCACGCCAGCTGCGGGTTCTCACACAGGTGCACCTCCTCCAGCAGGAGGTTGTTGCTGAACACGTTGCCGGACACCGAGGCGAGCATGGCGCTGTTGCACAGCCGCAGCACGCGCAGCCGCCGCAGGCTGTCCATGTGGTGCACCATAAGCGATGAGAACCTATTGCCCCCAGCATCCAGCGTGTCCAGACCCGGCAGCGCCAAGGAGGTGGCTGGAAACTTGTCCAGCTCGTTGTGGCTGAAGTCCAGCACCTTGAGATCCACCAGATCCGTGAACGCCTCTGGATGTATCCGGTAGATCCGATTGTCAGCAAGCGACAGATTTCGCAGCGACTGCAACATGTAGAACGCGTGGAAAGGCACTTCTTGCAGACGGTTCCCTCGCATGGTCAGCGCACGCAGATCGCTCAGGTGGCGGAAGGCATCCGCCGGCACGTGCGTGATGCGGTTGGCGGCCAGATTGAGGTGCACCAGATCGTTGAGGTTCTCGAACGCGTCGCGTGACACGGTGCGTATCCTGTTGCCGGCCAGGTTCAGCCGCTTCAGCTGGTCCATCCAGCGAAACACACCTGCGTCCAGTGCTGTCAGCATGTTCTCGCTCATATCCAGCTCGATCAGCCGGCCAAGTCCTTCGAACGTCTCGCGCATCAGTGTCCCAACACGGTTGTTCTGCACCTTGAGCACGTGCAGTTCCTGCTGCATGACGAACTGCTGTTCCAGCAGCGACGTCAAACTGTTGTTAGACAGGTCCAGCAGGCGGAGGTGCGAGTAGAAGCCGAGCGAGTGGGCGACGCTGTCGATCCTGTTGCCCTGCAGGCGCAGCACGTGGATGCGCGGGTCCAGGAGGATGGGCACCGTGTTGAGTCGCGCGTGGCTGCAGTCCGATGCCTTCTGCTGGCAGTGGCACTGCGCCGGACAGCGGGCAGACGCCCGGCCCACCAGTCCCGCCAGGGTCACCAGGGTCACCAGGGTCACCGAGGTCACCGAGGTCAGGCCGGCCGGCGGCTGCATCTCCGCGGGGCTGTCACCTGCAACAATGCATCGCCAATGAAGCCTGTGACCATTCGTTCATCACAGCCATTTACAAATGTGTAGGACACCAACAGGGACCAGACGCTAGCGGCATTGGACACTGTAGTATCATGCGTTTTGAGTTATGTGAGCCTGCACCGCCACCTATTGCCACAGTTGAGCACTATGTGTTGTCCCGTCACTTGTAGGTGGCGGCACCGTAAAGCTGACGTGGTAAGTGTGCCGATCAGCCGAGCTGAAGGTGTGCGGCACTGAGCTGGCCTGGCGCCGGCTGCACCCAGTGTCTGGCGAGCAGTGACACCCGGGCGTCAGTCTGGGCCGGACCGAGCTGCCGGCTGCACCCAGTGTCTGGCGAGCAGTGACACCCGGGCGTCGGTCTAGGCCGGACCGAGCTGCCGGCCGCACCCAGTGTCTGGCGAGCAGTGACACCCGGGCGTCAGTCTGGGCCGGACCGAGCTGCCGGCCGCACCCAGTGTCTGGCGAGCAGTGACACCCGGGCTTCGGTCTGGGCCGGACCGAGCTGCCGGCCGCACCCAGTGTCTGGGGAGCAGTGACACCCGGGCGTCGGTCTGGGCCGGACCGAGCTGCCGGCCGCACCCAGTGTCTGGCGAGCAGTGACACCCGGGCGTCGGTCTGGGCCGGACCGAGCTGCCGGCCGCACCCAGTGTCTGGCGAGCAGTGACACCCGGGCGTCAGTCTGGGCCGGACCGAGCTGCCGGCCGCACCCAGTGTCTGGCGAGCGTGACACCCGCCCGGCCGGGCTTCCGGTCTGGGCCGGACCGAGCTGCCGGCCGCACCCAGTGTCTGGCGAGCGTGACACCCGGGCGTCGGTCTGGGCCGGACCGAGCTGCCGGCCGCACCCAGTGTCTGGCGAGCAGTGACACCCGGGCGTCGGTCTGGGCCGGACCGAGCTGCCGGCCGCACCCAGTGTCTGGCGAGCAGTGACACCCGGGCGTCGGTCTGGGCCGGACCGAGCTCCGGCCGCACCCAGTCGCCAGACACCCGGGCGTCGGTCTGGGCCGGACCGAGCTGCCGGCCGCACCCAGTTCCGGCCCCCGAGCAGTGACACCCGGGCTTCGGTCTGGGCCGGACCGAGCTGCCGGCCGCACCCAGTGTCTGGCGAGCAGTGACACCCGGCGTCGGTCTGGGCCGGACCGAGCTGCCGGCTGCACCCAGTGTCTGGCGAGCAGTGACACCCGGGCGTCAGTCTGGGCCGGACCGAGCTGCCGGCTGCACCCAGTGTCTGGCGAGCAGTGACACCCGGGCGTCGGTCTGGGCCGGACCGAGCTGCCGGCCGCACCCAGTGTCTGGCGAGCAGTGACACCCGGGCGTCAGTCTGGGCCGGACCGAGCTGCCGGCCGCACCCAGTGTCTGGCGAGCAGTGACACCCGGGCTTCGGTCTGGGCCGGACCGAGCTGCCGGCCGCACCCAGTGGCTGGCGAGCAGTGACACCCGGGCGTCGGTCTGGGCCGGACCGAGCTGCCGGCCGCACCCAGTGTCTGGCGAGCAGTGACACCCGGGCGTCGGTCTGGGCCGGACCGAGCTGCCGGCCGCACCCAGTGTCTGGCGAGCAGTGACACCCGGGCTTCGGTCTGGGCCGGACCGAGCTGCAATTTTGTTCTCACGTGGGCTTAGAAGGCCGAGCAAAAATGCGCCACTCCAGTACAGGAGTGGCATTGGAGAGCGTGTTGATGTCTGAGGACAGTGCACGGACACTACAGATACACCAAGTAGGATCTAACCACACGCGATGTGAATAGCTGGGAGTCGTCCATTCGCCTACATGTAGACGCCAGTACTGCTAGCTCAGAAAGGAACCTGCGATATAACGTCTTGACAGGTTGTTTCTCGTATTTAACCCTTCGAGGATCGCATAAGACCGATCGGTGTGTTGCGGCGTGAGGACTGAACCGTGAAATAAACAATATACAAAATTGTGGTAGGTTGGACAAAAGAACAGTATTTTCACTGCAGCTTAGTTGCATTATTTTATGTCTTTTGATCCACAATACGCCATGGGAGCTTCTCGTCTTCCCATAAATGGAAATACCACAGAACGATTTTGAATGCAGTGTGATTGTCAACCTTGGTGCGGCTATGCTGCATAGATGAGCAATTCTTGTCTATTGCCAGTTCGTGTGGCCTGGGAGACCAGGTGCTCCATATTGCATAGCTCTCTCGCCCAGAGGCGTTGATACAGCACTTCCCCTCCCACTAAGTCCCCTGACGGGACTCCGGATGGGGATGGGGGAGGCGATCTGGTGAGTCTGACTGGATGGGGCGGGGGCGGGGGTGAGGGGATATATTTTCTCCACCATCGTGCAAAAATGGCACGACAGCGCGCCATCCCTTGTCGTGGCTAACGAGACACTTGCCGACCTGACCTGGTGGTGGTGATGATGGTGTCGTGACATGCCCTTGACCTGTGATGTAACGGGAAGGTGTCAGGCTGGCTTTCTCCGGTATCGCAACTTGTGGGCAATTAGTTTCACTTGTCACCCACAAATGACTAATGTTGGATACGCAAGGTGGTGGACAACTCCAATAACTTGGTTGCATAGTATTTGACCTTTCTAATGTTATTTGAGGTCTTTGGGCCAGCGTGGCCTTAATTGGTCTTTCTAAGCCCTTAGGCATTCAATTATTCGGGTGATGGAATCAAACTTTGTACCGACATTTATCACCGGCACCTGCCATAAGTTGGCAAGGATTGTCTCTGAAATCATGGTCCGCACTTGGACCTGATTTAATCCCTAGTTTAGAGATCACAATGTTCATAATTGCAAGTCTTTAGTATACCCAGATACTGCAGAAAACCATACCTACCCAATTACTGCAGATTTCAGACGTCCATATGTTGTTGCACCAACACAAATATTGATCAAGCGTGAAACTCATGGTTTTTGGTGTTGTAAAAATTATATTTAAGCTAACGTCGAGGGTCAACTGATGCTGTCAAGTAGGCAATGGTGTTAATCGCGTCATCTAGTTATGCTCTAGTACTCAGTCATATTCAAAATGCTGGCTTCTCTCTTTTATCTCTAGCACTGCAGTTTGACGCGTGTTGGGTGAGGCTGGGCGTTTCAACTCCTCTATGTTGGGAGCGTGGCAAAATACCGTACACGGGAGAGAGTTATATTGCTGGTATTTCGAGGCGCAGTCTGATTGTTGCACGTGAATGCATTTTTTCAAACCTTTCTCACACCGGGTTGATTAGCCTTTTCAACTTCTTGCTTTCCGTCTAGCTCAGATTTATTTAGCTTCTTACTACATCCTGAACAATCTCAATCTCGTGCTTCCGGGAAGATGCTTAGCTTTTATGCACGTCAATTATGGGCAATGTGTGCCTTTTATTAGACTTGCCAACGCTTTTCCTCGCACGTCGGAGTCACCATCTAGCTTATGAAGAATTGGCCACTGGTTTGAGTGCACTTACCACTTAATGAGTGGTACGTTGTTAGCCACCACATTGCAGAACAATTCCTGCCCCTGGCAGTGCTGGTAAGTGATTAAAATGCACTCATCGCTAACTTTGACCAAGATATAACGATGTGCTAAGTATGCGCCATAGTGCGGCTACATCTTGGAGTTTTTAATGTTACTTGAAACATTTTTATCCAGCTCTTTTAATTCACCGTGCAAGTCAGGTCAAGCAGGTTAATATCGGGATCTAATCTATCACCGGTGTCCATCGCAGTTCTCGACCCTGGTCCCAAACAAATGCAACATCCTTGTTCATTGTGGATTATATGCAAACTGAAGACATAGTCTAACACGGTTAATACGTGCAAAAGTTATGGCCACGGATCCCGCAAGGTCAAGTCCCTGGAAACATGCGACTAACTGTTGAAGATGACAACTTTTAAGCAAATGGCACTGAAGAAAATGTAGCAGGTGTCGCCAAGTGAAAGTCAAATACGTTTCACCATCGTTACGCATGTTGAAGAAGAAAACAAAAACATATTCGAATTCAAATTATCTGAGAAAGTCGAAAATGAGTTCAAAAGGTTAACTATATTTGTTAAACCCAAATCGCATCAATGGATGAACACTGCAAGCAAAACTAACCTGGTTCATCCCTTATTATTTGGTCATAATTCGGATTTCAGCATCCACATCACCTGTGATGTATGCACATCCAGGACGTATCAGGTCATGTCGCATTGACCTAACACGAAGTTACCTTCATATCTGGCACGCATGTAGAGTACATAAATTGTCACTATATATATTCAGAGTTGTCCAAAATATTAATTAGTAGACAAGTCATAAGAAGGTAAGCATGCTTCTAGTCCAAACCTTCATTTAATTTAGAAACATTGCCGGAGATCACATTTCGTTTTTATTCTCTTCTCTGATCATTTGCCGATACACACATTTGGCTTTTGACTGTAGTTTGTAGGGTTTGCTTTTCAACAATGTTTCAATATACATCTAATAATTTTCAGACGAGGCCCTGGGCTAGCCTGACCCGCACCAGTTCAGATATCTCATGAACCTAGAATGCAATTTCCAACACAATATTCGAAAATCAAGACACATGGCATATCAAATTGCGAAGCGATAGCTAGAACGATTCAGGTGTTATCTCACGAAAAGACCAGAGGTCAGGATCAAAATACCCCTCCGCCCTGCGAGGGTTAATATTTTGTCTGGGTTGGTCCTCATATGACGCATCCCATTCAAAACTAACCAGATCTGTGTCCAGATACGCCTCAAGTACCGAAGACGCCAAGGTGGCCTAACCCACCCAGTGGGCGCCCCCCCCCCCTCCCCCCGTAGTTCGTTAAGCCACCGCCAGGGCCGCTACCGCCACAATTGCCACAACTGCCACAACCGTCATGCAGCCGGCAAGGTACCGGCGCCTGGTAGCCAGATCTGGAGCGCTCAAAATACCGGCCAATGGATGCCGTTCTCGTGCAGAAACTCAGAACCTCTGTCCAGCTGGCCTGTCGGCGCCGGGCGGAGTGATGCCGGCTTCTGCTGCCGAGACTGGCCATTTGTCCCGCTGACAAAGCCGCATATCGCGGCCGCGCCGCCGACTGCGTTTTGCCAGCTGTGGGAGGCGGCGGGCCGGCCGCGGCGACGGTCAGATTTGTCTCACAGGTCAGAGTTGTCTCGCAGCTGGGACTAAATGGCTAATCCGGCTGGATCTCTCCATCGGGAGCATTTTGGGGAAGTTTGCTACTGGGTCGACGCGTTGCGAAACCTGGACGCCGCGCTGTTTACTTTTGGAGTATTAATGGCAAATTATGTGACAGTTGCTCCACAAGTTAACTTGCTTGAGGTTGTTTTGCAATGTTTTAAGTGCCCTTTAAAAAAACTGTCGTATGCACGTGAACCATAAAATTGTACATTACTTCAAAGCACATTCGATTTGGAATCGATTGGTACCGCTGCAGTGGTACCAATTGATTCCACCCAGCGCGCTGAGTGGATGTGCTCAGTACTCAGCATGTTCTTCACCGCGAAAGGTCGACCACAACTTTCACATTTTACACCCACTAAATTTGTATTTGGACCAAAAATGGTGTATAGGGTAGTATTGTGCTCTGAACACGCCTGAGCAAGTATTAGCCCCATCTGTTGAACAGTTTCGGAAATATACATATTGCAGTATTTTGGAGTCACACAACAACGCTATCTTTGGCGAGAGATATCTCATCGATAATGAAGAGAAAGTATGACATATTAGGTGTCTTTGGAAATATAATTGATCAACGAAAACACATCCATGATACAATATCCACATTTATCACGTTTGATCTCGTGACCCAATGGCCTAGTGACCTCCTGACCTTCTGTGACCCGTAACCGATTTAAATTGCGAAATTGTATGGCAAAAATACAAACAGACATAATTTGACTGCCATATAAAAAAATGCGTTTTGCCAGTTCAGCATGTCACTTTGGACACAGCGGACAGCCACCGCCTGTCAAAGGTATTGCCGATAGGCCATGCACAGGCCCATCTACGTGTGACGACGTGATTTTCCCTCCGAACATTTGGTGTTCTAATGATGGAGGCATCTGATCATGCTGGCTTCACAACAAGGAGTACCATTATCCCTTCATTTTGCCTGTATGCATTATTTGCATGGGCGTACAGTCGAATCCCTATCGTAATGCAAACACAGGTTTTTTTGTCACGGTATACATAACGTGTCCCGGAAAACATGAACCCTTTCACAAGCTTCCTGTAGTTTCATTGTTCACGTTTTGGGCACCCCCTGCATATTGGACATTATTGAACATTGCTGCAGTGCACTAAGCAGTGCACAATCGAATAACGATGGGATATAACAACGAAATATGAACCAGATAATGAAAACTTGTTTTTCTAACATACACATTTGTAGTTCTCAAATTCAGCTCTTGCAGCTTCCTTAACAAGGGTTGGATATTTTATGATCACCATATTGTTGGAGCATATTTCCGTGTAGCGGCATAATTTTACTTCAAGGCGTCTGGTGGCTACTTACAACACGTACCGAATGCCATCAAACACGACGAGTCTGATGTCTGGCGTCAGACTGCAGGTCTGGTGAGTCTGACGGGACTCCGGGTGTGGATGGGGAGGTGGTCTGGTGAGTCTGACTGGAGGGAGATGGTGAGTCTGACGGGACTCCGGGTGTGGATGGGGAGGTGGTCTGGTGAGTCTGACTGGACGGGGCGGGGGCGGGGGGAGGAAGGTGGTCTGGTGAGTCACGCCGGGGGGGGGAGGGGGGTCGACGGCTCCGGGTGTGGATGGGGGGGGGGGGGGCGCGGCCCGGGTGGGTGGGGGGCGCCTGGTGGAGGGGGAGGTGGTCTGGTGAGTCTGACGGGACTCCGGGTGTGGATGGGGGAGGTGGTCTGGTGAGTCTGACTGCGGGGTAGGGGTGAGGGGGTGGCTGGTGAGTCTGACTGGACGGGGTGGGGGTGAAGGAGGTGGACTGGTGAGCCTCAAACCTGCAACGCTTCGGTTGCGAGACACGCGTCGATAACGGCGCCACCGGCTCCACCAGCCAATTTATCTGTTTTCACATAAACTCTGCCCAGGATGAATACAATGGCGTTAGCTGGTTAGCTGTTTGGGTTCGATGACGCTGGCTGGTGCTATCCCACCTAGGCTATTTTCATCTCCTTCGTGATTTAATTATTTTGTATTCGCCTATTCCTGCCCACGACATGGGCAGAGGAATTTTGCTGAATTTCGTCGCTGACCCCATTGCATCGGCACAACAATAGCCACCGCATCTGAATGGAGATGCTGAATATACAAACACAAATACAAGCTTCATGTAATCCACTAAGGTCTTGAGCGATTGTAAGAAAAACTAACTTGTCCTGAAAGAATTGTGGATAATGATTGGAGAAACCCATTTTCTGAAACAAAAGATTAAAAAACATACAACCTTAGGTTCTCCTAAACAACGTTCTAACATTCCGGTCAAAATTGGTGAAAGCAAAATGAATGCAAACAGAATTAAGAACTAAAATGAGATACGTCAGCACATGACACCCTGCCACTCCCTCCCCCTCTCTCTCTCTCTCTCCCTCTCTCACTCTCCATGCCCTCTCTCTCTCCCCTTATCTCTCCCTCTCTCACCCTCCCTTCCCCTCTCTCCATCTCTATCTCTCTTCATCTCACTATCCCTCCCCTCTCTCCCTTTCCCTCCCCTCTCTCCCTTTCCCTCTCTCTCTCTCTTTCTCTCTCTTAATATCTCTCCTCCTCCCACTCTCTCTCCTTCTCGTTATTGGTCACATTTGGTTGAATTTCGGAACCCTTTGTTGATCGCCACGGTATTTACATGTCCATGCAGAGGGTGCTGGCTCAGCTGAATGATGCCTTGCTGAGGTACGTAGCCGGAGCCCGAGAGGAAAATATGCACGAAAATCAAGCTCAACTTGATTCTTTTCATCAGGAACGAACTCCCTCATGCATTGCGATAGCGTCACATGCGCAGGCCCGGTAAGTTGCCGGTGTGACGGTGACCTCTAAACTCAGCTCGCCCCACCCTGCCTTCTCAGAGCCGGCGTCATTCGTCACGTCTCGTGCCGGTGGCGTTTAGCTGGCAACGACCTCTACTGGTGCACGGTCCACAAAGCTGGCCGGACCACCACGGCGTGCCGGGTCGGTGTGGAGAGCCTCGGGCGGGTCGGTGTGGAGCGCCTCGGGCGGGTCGGTGTAGAGCGCCTCGGGCGGGTCGGTGTGGAGGGCCTCGGGCGGGTCGGTGTAGAGCGCCTCGGGCGGGTCGGTGTGGAGGGCCTCGGGCGGGTCGGTGTGGAGGGCCTCGGGCGGGTCGGTGTGGCGCGCCTCGGTGTCGAGGGCCTCGGGCGGGTCGGTGTGGAGGGCCTCGGGTGGGTCGGTGTGGAGGGCCTCGGGCGGGTCGGTGTGGAGGGCCTCGGGCGGGTCGGTGTGGAGGGCCTCGGGCGGGTCGGTGTGGAGCGCCTCGGGCGGGTCGGTGTGGAGGGCCTCGGGCGGGTCGGTGTGGAGGGCCTCGGGCGGGTCGGTGTGGAGGGCCTCGGGCGGGTCGGTGTGGAGCGCCTCGGGCGGGTCGGTGTGGCGGGCCTCGGGCGGGTCGGTGTGGCGGGCCTCGGGCGGGTCGGTGTGGAGGGCCTCGGGCGGGTCGGTGTGGAGGGCCTCGGGCGGGTCGGTGTGGCGGGCCTCGGGCGGGTCGGTGTGGAGGGCCTCGGGCGGGTCGGTGGAGGCGCCTCGGGCGGGTCGGTGTGGAGCGCCTCGGGCGGGTCGGTGTGGAGGGCCTCGGGCGGGTCGGTGTGGAGGGCCTCGGGCGGATCGTGTGGAGCGCCTCGGGCGGGTCGGTGTGGAGGGCCTCGGGCGGGTCGGTGTGGAGCGCCTCGGGCGGGTCGGTGTGGAGGGCCTCGGGCGGGTCGGTGTGGCGGGCCTCGGGCGGGTCGGTGTGGCGGGCCTCGGGCGGGTCGGTGTGGAGCGCCTCGGGCGGGTCGGTGTGGAGCGCCTCGGGCGGGTCGGTGTAGAGCGCCTCGGGCGGGTCGGTGTGGAGGGCCTCGGGCGGGTCGGTGTGGAGCGCCTCGGGCGGGTCGGTGTGGAGCGCCTCGGGCGGGTCGGTGTGGAGCGCCTCGGGCGGGTCGGTGTAGAGCGCCTCGGGCGGGTCGGTGTGGAGGGCCTCGGGCGTGTCGGTGTGGGGCGCCTCGGGCGGGTCAGCGTGGAGGGCCTCGGGCTGGTCGGTGAGGTGTGGAGGGCCTCGGGCTGGTCGGTGAGGTGGGAGGGGCCTCGGGCGGGTCGGTGTGGAGGGACCTCGGGTGGGTCGGTGTGGAGGGCCTCGGGCGGGTCGGTGTGGAGGGACTCGGGCGGGTCGGTGTGGAGGGACTCGGGCGGGTCGGTGTGGAGGGACTCGGGCGGGTCGGTGAGGTGTGGAGGGCCTCGGGCGGGTCGGTGTGGAGGACCTCGGGTGGGTCGGTGTGGAGCGCCTCGGGTGGGTCGGTGTGGAGGGCCTCGGGCGGGTCGGTGTGGAGGGCCTCGGGCGGGTCGGTGTGGCGCGCCTCGGTGTGGAGGGCCTCGGGTGGGTCGGTGTGGAGGGACTCGGGCGGGTCGGTGTGGAGGGCCTCGGGCGGGTCGGTGTGGAAGCGCCTCGGGCGGGTCAGCGTGGAGGGCCTCGGGCTGGTCGGTGAGGTGTGGAGGGCCTCGGGCGGGTCGGTGTGGAGAACCTCGGGTGGGTCGGTGTGGAGGGCCTCGGGCGGGTCGGTGTGGAGCGCCTCGGGCGGGTCGGTGTGGAGCGCTTCGGGCGGGTCGTGTGGAGGGACTCGGGCGGGTCGGTGTGGAGGGACCTCGGGCGGGTCGGTGTGGAGCGCCTCGGGCGGGTCGGGTGTGGAGGGCCTCGGGCGGGTCGGTGTGGAGGGACTCGGGCGGGTCGGTGTGTGGAGGGACTCGGGCGGGTCAGCGTGGAGCGGCTCGGGCTGGTCGGTGAGGTGTGGAGGGCCTCGGGCGGGTCGGTGTGGAGCGCCTCGGCCGGGTCGGTGTGGGAGGGCCTCGGGCGGGTCGGTGTGGAGCGCCTCGGGCGGGTCGGTGTGGAGGACCTCGGGTGGGTCGGTGTGGAGGGACTCGGGTGGGTCGGTGTGGAGCGCCTCGGGCGGGTCGGTGTGGAGGGACTCGGGTGGGTCGGTGTGGAGGGACTCGGGCGGGTCGGTGTGGAGGGACTCGGGCGGGTCAGCGTGGAGGGCCTCGGGCGGGTCGGTGTAGAGAGCCTCGGCCGGGTCGGTGTGGAGCGCCTCGGGCGGGTCGGTGTGGAGCGCCTCGGGCGGGTCAGCGTGGCGCGCCTCGGGCGGGTCGGTGTGGAGGGCCTCGGGCGGGTCGATGTGGCGGGCCTCGGGCGGGTCGGTGTGGAGGGACTCGGGCGGGTCGGTGTGGAGGACCTCGGGCGGGTCGGTGTGGAGGGCCTCGGGCGGGTCGGTGTGGAGGGACTCGGGCGGGTCGGTGTGGAGAGCCTCGGGCGGGTCGGTGTAGAGCGCCTCGGGCGGGTCGGTGCGGAGAGCCTCGGGCGGGTCAGCGTGAAGGGCCTCTGGAGCTCGGTCACGTGCCTGCCTGAACTCTGGCAAACGGACTCAATCAGATGTGTCCCCCATGGCCCCGCTCTGCAGGTGCATCATCCATGGGTGCACACGTTTTAGTGTTTACAGTGTCAAATAGTGCTAGTGTACAGAGGCCGATCAGTAAGCCATCTTCCTCATAGTTTCAGTGAGCATCAGATATATGGAGCTTAAGGAACACCTTCATAGTATTGTACTGCACCAGATCTGACATCGCTTCCTTGCCAATATCGGACAATCGCACCTTTCTTAATATCCATGCTGCCGCAAAATCGTGTGGAGCGTGTTTTGCGCCTCCTGGGTGTTCAAAAAGTAAACACATTACAAGTGGAGCACGAATCAATTTTGAAACAGCATGCTATTTGAGATTGGCTGCCTCGCCATGCAGTGGATGTGCAAACAATCAAAAATGTATGTGGTGTCGCATTCAATGCCATGGAGCAGCTTGTGCTAAAATACTCATTGAATCCCACCTTTTCTGCGATTCGAAGTATCCGTCTTGCAGAATACTTTCCACAGATAACTGGGTTTATTTTGAGAGATAAATGCCGTTCTATTCCCCTGCCAACAAGTACCCCGATACATGTTGTTAAACGACTGTCGATCTGGCCTCACTGCGAGGTGACAATTACATATGAAATGGAATCTCCAGATATGCCCAATGGCGCAAGCTTGCACCCGATGTCCGAGTCAGAGTGTAACCTTGGAACATTTCGCGATTGTGCGAATTGTGCAATTGGGCGGCTTCAGCCGGAATTGGAAACACAAAGCGCACCTGAAAAGTTTGCAACAGTTTAATTACTCGTCGGAGCTGTAATGGGTTCGGTCAAATCCTTGCCGACCGCAATGTCAACTTTGTCTTCCGACACTTCGCCGACAGTTCGCCGAAAGTCCACCGACACTTCGCCGACACTTTGCCAGACACTTCCACCGACACTTCACCGACACTCCACCGACACTTCACCGACACTTCCGACAGCCACCACTTCCCCGACACTCCGACAGTCCACCGACGGTCCACCGAACACTCGCAATCACCACCCAACCACCGACCCACCACGGTCCACCGACGGTCCACACGTCCACCGACAATCCACCGACAGTCCACCGACAATCCACCGACAGTCCACCGACAGTCCACCGACAATCCACCGACAGTCCACCGACGGTCCACCGACAGTCCACCGACAGTCCACCGACGGTCCACCGACAGTCCACCGACAGTCACCGACGGTCCGCCGTCAGTCTGCCGCCTGTCGATGAAAATTCCGTCGGCAGTGAATGCACTCTACTGCCAACCACCAGCCGACCAGCAGCCGACCAGCAGCCAACCATCAGCCGACCAGCGGCGGACCAGCGGCGGACCAGCAGCCGAGCAGTGGCCGACCATCATCCGACCAGCAGCCGACCAGCGGCGGACCAGCAGCCGACCAGCAGCCGAGCAGTGGCCGACCAGCATCCGACCAGCGGCGGACCAGCGGCGGACCAGCAGCCGACCAGCAGCCGACCACCAGCCGACCAGCAGCCGACCACCAGCCGACCAGCGGCCGAACATCATCCGACCAGCAGCCGACCAGTGGCGGACCAGCAGCGGACCACGCGACCAGCACCGACCAGCAGCCGAGCAGTGGCCGACCAGCAGCCGACCAGTGGCGGACCAGCGGCGGACCAGCGGCGGACCAGCGGCCGACCAGCAGCCGACCAGCAGCTGGCCGCCACCGCCTGCCGCCAGTTCTTCAGTGTGGCCGTGTGGCCTCCAGGCCGAGAGTGGTACGTCGTCAGCACGACACGCCAGACCACCGCTGTCGCGTCGGCTTCTGCGGCTGACCCATGTCCGGGGTGTGCGGCTGACGGCGGGGTGGGGAGGGGTGTTCAGCTGGCTGGCTAGCGTGACTGTGACCCCGGCCCGGACGTCGGCCCCGGCCCAGTCGACATGCTCGCGGCGCCACGATTCGGCCCACAGCACTGGCCGGTCGCCTGTTCATTCTCCGGCTGTCGGCGCGAACAAGAGCGGGCGGACGATTCCAGTCGTGCGAGTTAACCCAACGATACCCCTCGTGGTCCGTTGGTCGCCGCCGGCCGCCGACGCTTCCACGAGACTCGCCGCGTGATCCACAACGTGACCCAACACGTGACTCACCACGTGACTCACCACGTGACTCACCACGTGACTCACCATGTGACCTACTCGCCTCGCTGCGCGGTATTGCACCGGGCACCTGTATTCCGCCCACGGGTGAGCTCATGGCGCAATTGTAACGGCCACCCACATGGCTGCTTACAATTACACCGGCCTGCGTTCAACTACCGCACCGGCGGCAGAGCGGCGGCTGCATATTGATACATGTGACACGCGCTGCGTTTATTGGCGCCGAGCACGGACGACTTCCGCTGCCCCACCCCCCGACTGGTGACCAATTACAGCTCCACACTCACGGCCAGTGAACCTCGACCGTAGGCAGCGACCACTAAAGCTAGCGAACCTCGACCGTAGGCAGCGTCCACCAAAGCCAGCGAACCTTGACCGTAGGCAGCGTCCACCAAAGCCAGCGAACCTTGACCGTAGGCAGCGTCCACCAAAGCCAGCGAACCTTGACCGTAGGCAGCGTCCACCAAAGCCAGCGAACCTTGACCGTAGGCAGCGTCCACCAAAGCCAGCGAACCTTGACCGTAGGCAGCGTCCAACAAAGCCAGCGAACCTGACCGTAGGCAGCGTCCACCAAAAGCCAGCGAACCTTGACCGTCACCACAGCGAACCCAGCGTCCACAAAGCCAGCGAACCTTGACCGTAGGCAGCGTCCACCAAAGCCAGCGAACTTTGACCGAAGGCAGCGTCCACCAAAGCCAGCGAACCTTGACCGTAGGCAGCGTCCACCACAGTCAGTGAACCTTGAACTCCACCCAAAAGTGTGCGTGCGAAAGCGGACACACGCATGTTTCCGAAGAAACGTAACCCCTCCCCCTTCCCCATACATCATAAAGGCCGTGATGCCACGCCCGAGCCATTAGGGCATTAGGATGTCAGGCCATTACTGCCCTGCGCTCCTGTTCCATGGGAATCAATCACAGACACGACAACGTGCGCATGCTCCGATAGCCGGTGTGTCGTCACAAGCCGAACAGGCGGCTCGTGAGGTCGAACAGGCGGCTTGTGAGGCCGAACAGGCGGCTCGTGAGGCCGAACAGGCGGCTCGTGAGGCCGAACAGGCGGCTGGTGAGGCCGAACAGGCGGCTCGTGAGGCCGAACAGGCGGCTGGTGAGGCCGAACAGGTGGCTGGTGAGGCCGAACAGGCGGCTCTACAGGCGGCTGTGAGGCCGAACAGGCGGCTGGTGAGGCCGAACAGGTGGCTGGTGAGGCCGAACAGGCGGCTCGTGAGGCCGAACAGGTGGCTGGTGACCGAACAGGCGGCCCGAACAGGCCTGTGAGGCGAACAGGCGGCTGTGAGGCCGAAAGGCGGCTCGAGGCCGAACAGGCGGCTCGTGAGGCCGAACAGGCGGCTGGTGAGGCCGAACAGGCGGCTCGTGAGGCCGAACAGGCGGCTCGTGAGGCCGAACAGGCGGCTCGTGAGGCCGAACAGGCGGCTCGTGAGGCCGAACAGGCGGCTCGTGAGGCCGAACAGGCGGCTGGTGAGGCCGAACAGGCGGCTCGTGAGGCCGAACAGGCGGCTCGTGAGGCCGAACAGGCGGCTCGTGAGGCCCAGCAGGCGGCTCGTGAGGCCCAGCAGGCGGTTGGTGAGGCCGAACAGGCGGCTCGTGAGGCCGAACCGCGAATGCGTTGCACTATTTTGCCTACCGCAATAGCTGATGGCTATTGCCATAAGTGATGGCTGTTTTACGAGCCAAGAGGACCAACACACACTCTGGCTCTCTGACCTCTATGTTTTGACCTCTGAGCTCTGACCTCTGGGGTCTTAGCTCTGACCTTTGTTCCCGCATGGTACCGCGTGATACCGCATGGTGCCAGTATGAATACCAACTTAGATATACAGCAAGCCGTGCGGCTGGGGCTCACGGTCAATTCAAAGTCAGTCACCATTTGAAATTCCCAAGGTCTGCCGGCTACTCTAAACAGTGTCGCTGCGAACGCGATGCTCTCCTCATATTCCGCCATGTAAGCACTTCACTAAAAGCACGGTGCTTGAATTCCAACAGCCGAA